>JAWWEO010018940.1:1960-18746 GCA_035582975.1 Ormyrus labotus | reverse complement strand
CGTTTGCCTCTTCCGAGCTTGATTTCGCGACTCGAAAGAACATCCGATATATATCATTGTTTTGTCTCACTCCGGAAGCAACTACTTCGCCACCGCTCGTGATATTAACGAAGTTGTCTCGAAAGTTTACCTCGTACCCTTTTCGCGTGCACGCGCCGACGGAAAATAGATTTTTCTTTAAACCCGGAACGTAAAGAACGCCTTCTATTCGCGCGTCGCTCCATAGACCTCCGACAAGTTTCTTAGAGAGCACGACACCTCTCCCCACTACGCGACACTCGTCACCGTTAGAGATGGCTCCGTAGTCAGTTAGCCAATCGCACCGAAAAGTCATGGGCCTCGACGCACCACTGTCCGTTATCCACACGTCGTCTTTGCTTGTCCCGAGAAGCTTTCTCAGCTGATTGCCGCTTGGCGTTTCGGATTCACTTGTCTCACGCTTCGCACTTCGCGTACTGTCGGCAACGAACGCGCAGTCACGTGACTGGTCTTGACTTCCGGACCCCCCATTTTTCTTCGTCGGGCACTCGCTCGCGTAATGACCCATGTCGTTGCACCTGTAACACTTTACGCCACTTTTGTCCGTCTTTTTCTTTTTCTTTCCTTTCCGTTTTTCTTTTTTATCTTTTTCGTTTTTCGTCGCCGAGAATGCACTGTCGCCGTCCTTATTTTGATTCAGTCTAGCTTCCTCACGAATTAGCCTCTCCTGCAGGTTTTCGAGCGTTTGACGAGCTGGATCCACGCTGTCCCATGCCGTCTGTAGCGTACTGTACTTTGACGACAGACTCCCCAGGATCTTGGCCATCACGGTCAAGTTCGACACGCGCTCTCCAACGTGCTCGATTTGCGCAGCTAAATTACGAATTTTCACGATATGTTGGATCACTGAATCACTCGCCGACATTCGATATTCGTGAAATTTTTGCATTAGCAAAAGTTTATTTGCGGCCGAACGTTGCTCGTGTATCGCGCACAAACTGTCCCACATGTCCTTCGCGGACTCGCAAATGAGCAACGGCTCCATCTGAGCCGGCTCGAGCGCTGACGAGATAAGGAATTTCGCCTTCGCGTCGTCGCGCACCCACTGTTTCGCCTCAGGCGTCGTTCGATCACCCGGCGCAACACGTGTCCCATCCACAATTTCGTCGATCTCGTTGGCCATAAATAACGCTCTGAACTGAAATTTCCATTGTTAAAAATTCACTCCGTCGAATTTCTTTACGTGCCGAGCTGAGATGTCTTGCGACATTTCGGATTACGAATCACTCGCGCTCCGACTCACTCCACAGGTGTCCCACCACGCGCGTAATGGCTACCGCCCGCGCCACGTGTTCACGAGCTCCAAAAGAACTTTCTTCACAGCAGATACGCACTCACGATTTGATTAATAATCGCGAGGCTGGCTTGTGAGGAAAGGATTGGGCGAACAGCGATAATAAATTTCACATTTATTTTAACACACTCCAATATATTTTAATTAAACTTCTTACAGCATGTGCGCAGCACCGTGATCGACGATAAAGGTAAAGGGGCGAGAGATGCCGGTAGAGCGACGCTTCGCGAGACGCCGATACCCGAAAAAATCCGAAGAATACCGACGAGCCCCGAGGCTCTATTGCATGAGTTCGACTATACTAGTCGCGTGGCGCTCTCCCACTCTTCGATTTCTCGAGTCTCTAACGCGATAAACCTACTGCTCCAATAAGTAAATTTAAATTTTATTACTTTAAGAAAATCACATTTTAAGCCGAAACTTTTAAAATTTTTTAAATTTGTGCATGAAAATTTTTTTCTAAGTTTTGGATAAAGTATAGAATCAAAAACTTAAATAATAAAAAAATTGATTTTTTGAAATTTTTTCGGTATAGAACCCCCTTAACCAGTTTTCCACACCTTTTTTCTCTATTCTTCCTTTGTACTCAATCCTTTTTGTTACTATGTTGTTTTTCTTCTTCTTTCATTCCCATTCTTCCAACTTCCTCTCTTCATTTTCTTTATGTTTATCTGCATCTCCATTATCTTTATCTTTTCATAGGACTTTTCCGATACCTTCCTGTACTCTCCTTTTTAACTCCTCCTCCTCCTTCTCCTTCTTTTACTTGAGTTTCTCTTCAATCCAGTTTTTTACCTGATCTTCTTCTCTTTCTTGAGTATTTCTATACTTCCCTCTATGTTTTCATTCTTCTCTTCTAAGTTCTTTATCTTCCTCTTTGTTTCTTCATTTCCTCTTTTTATCGCCTTCATTTCTTTTTCTACTCCCCCTGCCCTGCTTTCAATCTTTCTTATTCTCTCCCCTATTTCCTCCACTGCCTTCTTTATTTCTTTTTGTTCCTCTCTCCCTCTTTTTAGTTCTTCTACAATATTATTTAGCAATTTTGCAATTTCTTTACCTTCTTTCTACGAACCTCGAAACTTTGCATAAATTCCTTTTCCGCCTCCTCCTTCCTTCTTTCTTCTGCGTTCTCTTCTGTCGGTTCTAAGACATTTTGTCGAAACCTTTTGGCCGAAGGAATTTTGGTCGACGGACGTTTGATCGAAAGGACTTTTGGTCGAAATCCTTTTTGTCGAATGGATGTTTTGTCAAAAAAAAATTTTTTTGTTATTTTTGTTTTTGTTGTTTTTTTTTTATTTATTTAATATATGTATAAAATTTTTCGATCAAATGTCCATTTGACAAAAAGGTTTTCGACCACAAGTCCGTCGATTAAACGGCTTTCGACAAAACGTCCTAGAACCCCTTCTATCCTGTATTTTCCTCCTGCTGACGTCTCCTTATGTTCCTTCTTACCTTCCATCTCTTCTGTGCTGCTCTCCTTCCTTTTCGTTCATTGCGTAAGCCGTGTAATCAGACCTCTCCTCTATTACTTTCCGAGTTATTCCCCGTTTTTCCCACCTTTTTTACCATCTGCGACTTCTTCAAAAGTGATTTCTTTCTTTCTTCTTCCGTTGTATCCTCTTCCTCGTTTCCCTCCGTTCCTTTATTCTGTTCTAGCGTTCCAATTACTACCAAGATTTCCTTTCTACTTGGATTTTGCATACTCTATGCCCATCTAGGTCCGTTCTCTTTCCTCCTGTTTCCTTTCTTGTTTGTCTTCCCTTCTTCTGTTTTCTCTACTTTCTGCGTGAACTCCCCTTTAAATCCGCCTTTTCTCTAACCTCACTTTACTCTCACTTTCTTTTTCCTTCTTTCATTACTTTTTGTCCATTCCTTCTTTTTATTTATTTTCTAACTGTGTTTCTTTTTGTTTTCTGCACCATGGGAGTGATTCTTAACCGTTAAAACGTATCTCTTGTCGCGGTTTTCCGCACTGATTTTGTATCTTCTATCTTTGTTGTTTCGGTTTGTTTATCGGCTTAGAATCAGCCCCCAGAACACTATCTCTTTCCTTAACACTCTACTACTTGTCATTTAATGAACCTCAGAGACACAAGAGCCAAATTTACACGTCCTTACTTTCTCGCGTTTCTGGAAATCCTCCCTTGTAAATAACGTAACTATTTTTATAGTTCTTTACTTAAAAAAGGCTAAATTTTTTAATAATTTTAGCTTAAAAGGATCGGAACAATTTAATCATTTTCTCTTCTATTACAGACAAAATTTAAAGTTTCCGAATATATTGTATGAAAAAAAGTTAAATTTTCCTTTTACAACTGAATTTTAAATCACAAATTTAATAATTTGTATAAAAATATGTTAAGGTAATCAAAAGAAAATAGTCACTTAATTAGGCGAAAGAGCGGTGTTGTCCCCACCAAGCTTTTAAAAAATCGAAAAGGGAGATCAGATCGGGTTGTTGAACAAAATGCTAATGACACCGTGTAGCCAACTTCACGTGACACCGTGACTCCTTCTCGCCAAATTCAGGGTGCGCAGCGTAAGAAATTTTTTAAAGTTGAACAAAATTCGCCGTGTGTACGTGGGAACGGGGATTAGAAATCCTGAAATTCCTGTAAGGCTCAATGTCACTCTCAATGTACTTACTATAATACTTAATATAATATCGATTACAGTTCAACTATTGTTAAACTATAAGATTAATTATAGTAAACCTATAATAATTTCGCGGTATTATAAACATCAACTATACTCAAGCACAATGGCCACCAAAATTTCACTATAACCCTCACTTATTCACTATAATTCATTCCTATAGTGATATACTATATACTGTTATACATAATATTATATATAGTATTTACTACATTACTATAGTACCTTACTATAGTCAAAGATTATAGTCTAAATCTACATTCTACATAACATTACTATAGTACCTGACTATAGTCCAGGATTATAGGTTATATTAGGTTATATTAGGTTTAACTAGTTTAATTATTTTTTTTAGGTTTAATTTATTTTTTTTAAATTAGGTTATATTAAGTTTAGACTATAATCTTGGACTATAGTAAGGTACTATAGTAATATAGTAAATACTATAATATTATGCATAACAGAATGTAGTAGATCACTATAGGAATGAACTATAGTGAATAAGTGAGGATTATAGTGAAATTTTGGTGGCTATAGTGCTTGACTATAGTTGATAATTATAATACCGCGAAATTATTATAGGTTTACTATAATTATTCTTATAGTTTAACCATAGTTGGACTACAATCGATATTACAGTAAGTATTATAGTAAGTACTATAATTCTTTTCTGTAAGGGACACGAAGAGATGTCTGTGTTATTAGCACGATGATGCGGAACACGACCGCAAATTGTCCATCCAACGGCGGTCCGTTGAGCAATGAGGTCGGCCCGTCGTCGCATAGCTTCTAAATCCTCGGCTTGTAGCACGGCTGCTCGGGTGGTTTCCTCATGGTTGGCTCTATGAAGGACTGGACGACACGGTGCCTTCGACTGAGCTTATCATGTGGCAACGTCGCTGAAAGAATTCGATCAACGTAGAGAATGTTGCCATGAGTTCATCAGTTGGTGCGGATTCAGCCTTAGATCGGGCGACATTGAACGGACTAGAGCTCGATTTCTGCAGGTCGACTTCCCAGGCTCGGCGAATCGTGGGGTCCATGCACGAAGCGGCGATGGAAACGAACTAATAATCCCATTCCGCACGGAGCATTTGAGAATTTGCAGTTGATCACGATGACGGGTCAGCGTAACCAGTAACGCTTGAAGGCCTGTTGAGGTTTCTTCTCGTAGCGGGCGAAGATTGCGGAGAGCAGTGAGGTGATCTTGCACGAGCAATCGACGATGCTCATATCGCGACTCGAGGAGGTGCCAAGCCGAAACATAATTGCTATTGGTGAGCTTCAATGTATCCAAGGCTGCCTTGGCCTCGCCACAAACGTGATTTTTCGGGTAGTAGAACCGAGCGACATCACTGAGTCGCGGATCCTCGTGTATGAGTGCCTCGAATAAATCGCGAAATGACTCCCAATCTTTTCGACGCCCGGAGAATGTTGTCATGTCAATTTGAGGTAGGCGTGCATGGCCAGTGGTGCACGCTTGGTATTCGTGGTTTCCGGCGTCTCTGAGGGTTTCGTCCGAAGAGCGTGGTGTCAATCGATGTTGAATGGCATAAATCAGCGACTGTGCCGCCACGTATTTTCGCTTCACGTCAGTGTAAACCAGCTTGAGGTCGCAGTTATCCAGTCCGTCAGTTGTAGTGATGATTCCGCGATGATTGCTCTGGAAGTCAAACCAATATCCTTGAAGCACCTCGTTCCAGCTCTGTACCATACCAGAGGTCCACTCATCGACGGGGATCTCCCTAAGAGTGCGAGTGAAATCCTTGATAACTTCCACCAGCACCTTTTGGGTAGCAAGGAGAGTGTCCGTGATTTCTGAAAACACAAAGTAGGTTAGCTCGATGCTCGTGATGAGCGGAGGCCTCTCTATCACTTCGCAAGAGTCGATACTCTAATTTCGTAGTTAATTTGTGTCACTCTCGAGCCAACGCTTTGACCGCGCGAGCCAGAGGCGAGACTTAGAGACTCTAGATGTCGATTTTCGTCTCGAGCCACAGCGAATTTCAAACACATGGCGAGTCTCGAACTTTTCGTGGTCGCCACCGACACAATGAGGCTCAGTATGCCATACTAAACACCCTGCTAGTACCAACCTCGAACCATTGCATCTCGAAGCACGCATGGCGAGGACTTAAACCGGTTACAAGATGAAGCGCGACCGTCCTTCTCGAGCCATAGCGCTCGGCGGCATGGCGAGAATTATGAGCGACCTTTTTCTTTCTTTCTTTTTTTTCGCGCACAATGTTTGGCGTATTTGTCGGAGAATCGTTCGCGTGCTTACACCGCGAGAAATAAAAGCGCTTGGTCAGAGCCTTTGTTTCACGAACACATGTATCGTTCGTATTTCGGCATCAACCCGTACAGCATACTTACCTTATTTAGTTGAACACAAAGTTGTTTGCTAATCGTTTCGATGTATCCGGCTCGAAGGACTATAACCAAATTCGCCATGCTTTAACTGCATGGTTCAAACTAAATCAAGAAAATACAAATACAAATAAATACTTATACAGGGTGTTCAATAAGTTTCGACCCCCCCCTCTATTTTCGAGTAATACTGCTCAAACAAAATACTGCTCAAACAAAAAAAAAGGTTCAGACAAAAGTTGCAGGGTTTTGAATTAGCAATCCAACGGGGACCTTGACCATGACCTTGACTATGACCTCCAAGGTCATTAGAGGTCAACTTGAACCTTTTTTTGTTTGAACAGTATTTTCGAAAATAGAGGGGGGGTTCCAAACTTTTTGAACACCCTGTATACTGAAATACCAAATTATTACGTGTTAAATAAGAGAGAAAAAAATTGAATACAAGAAAAAAACTACAAAAACCAGTTCTAGTAAGAATGTATCATGTTAATATGCAACAACGTGAACGTTTTTTTTTATAAGATTATTGTTACTTTTAGTTAGAGGAGCCAAATCCTTCGAAGATCTCAGAACTTATTAAAATATATAACATATTCAACATTTTTTGAATCAGCAAAAGCAAGAAATTCAGTTAATACAGACGAAGAATGGGAGAAATCAAAGTATATGATCCCAAAAGCAATTTATGAATTATTTGCATACATATGTGCTTTTCATAATAATTGCCATCTAACTGAAAAGTACATTCATCGGAAAAAATTATTTCGTTAAAAATATTTCGTCGCGCATCTATACGGTTTATCATTAATTCAGCAAACTCCAGTCTTCGATCGACATCATCCTCATTCAATTCTTGTACCAATTTGATTTTATATGGATGAAACTTCAGCAATTTCATTAATCTGTGAACAAAAGTCCTACTAACATTACTTTCACGAGATACTTGCCTGATGGAGGTTTGAGGATTTTCGACGAAAGATAATGCCACATTCAAAGAGGTTTCTTCATCAGTCGCTGTCTTCGGTCTTCCATTTTTGGGGCGATCTTTGACACTACCAGTTTGCTCAAAACGAGAAACAGTGTTTTGTGAAATTCCGGGTTGGAACGGTAAACGGTATTCTGCTTTAAATAGAGCCGCTACTCGCCGATATGACCTGATCCTATTACCCCATTCTCTCATCATGACAATGGTTATTCGTTCACGTTCTGTAAGACGATTCATTTTGAAATGAAGAAAACTAAACTAAGAATAAGCTAAGAATCTCAGAGCGAAACTAATAATAGAAAAAAGAATCAATACTTTGATAGACCAAATTCGGAATAAAAAAGATGGAAAACCTTCAAAATCGAAAATTGTACATCAGAAATATTCACGAAAGTTGATAACTCTTTTTGTAAATGCAAACGAGTAAAACTTCACATTTAATTACAGATTAATTGGAGATCGAATATTTCAATGGAATACTACTGTCATATAGTTCAAATTCTTTATTAACAATTACAAGAAATATTCTAATGACTTCTTTATGCTAATTTCCGGGAAGAATTTCTCTAATATTCCAAAGTCAGAAATTTTGAGGATATATAAATATTCCAGGTATATTTTAATGTAACATTACTGGAAGGTTTAATGTTGCTTCCCACATATTCCAGGAATATTGCAAGAATATTTCTTGTCATTATTTTTATTAAAAATTTCTTTTTCGATTCGTTCTTTAAAATGTACAGATTGTTCATTTTCATTGTGTACAGCTAATCTATAAACTACATGTGACAAATCATTCATATCATACTGATTTAAACGATACATTGCTTCTTGAGCAGTTAAATAACGTGTATTTTTATATTGTTTTATTTCATCGTAATCTATCATATTCATCTCAATTGCATTTGTTGATTCATTCGTTATTTCATCACTTTCAATTATTACTATTTGATGAAAATTCTATTTTCGCACAGTCATGGCCTTTACAACAATATTTAAATAAATATTCGTATTTTACACACAACACTGTTGAACATTGTTCAACGTTAATGTGGCTATTTAATGTTAATAATAAATAAGGATTGTAAGGAATTACAAATGTATTATCTATCCATTTTTTACTTGGAAAATTAATAATTTTATTATCTCTAAATACACCAGAAATTACTTCCTTATCAGACATGTCGAGTACCAGGAGATTTGTGACGAAACAATTCCCGCGGAGAATTTAGAAAAGAATGGAATTACATCTACACCCTACCGAGACCGAATTAGAAAGGCGGGAAAGACTCAAAATATTTCTGTGGCAAATCAAACACCCTTTCGATACACAGAACGCAGCAACTTCCGTAAACGGTAATCAAAAAGATATTCATAAACGCCAACTTGTACCGGTCCTACAGACCACATCAAACTTAGGATTTTCTAGCACAAATAAAAAAATGAAGTAATACTGTTAAATCCAGAAGCGTCAAGCACGCTAATTAAAAACGCGGAAAATACTAATAAGAAAATTCCAGATCAAAACTTAGCAGATCCTAATGCGGCAAGTGCCCTTATCGAAAATGCGAAAAATGAGAAAAATATATTCCCGAATGAGTCGAATAAAGTCAACTCAAGTATAGAAGAAAATTTAATAAATAGAGTCGATAATTTGACAAACGGTAATGACAAAATTTTAAATGAAATTGATAGATTTAATACAATATTAAACTATAATTTAATAAATAATAAGGAAAATTTAACAGACCCCGAAAATAAAGAAAATAAAAATGTAGCCGTACAAAAGCAAAAGGATCAACAAACGGCAAATAAAACGCAAATTAACGATAGAAATAAAAAATCTTATACATTGGCTCCACAGGATTTTATTCAAGATCTTGTTGGTGATCGACAAATGCTCAACAACGCGCAGCTAAGTGCGTCCTTGCAAAGTCGAGCGAGAATCGGAAACCAAAACATTAGAGCACAAACTCAGTCCGAAATACATCACTGCGATTTCAGAAATAATATTCCGCTTTCAGATTTAAATTTTCAAAATTAGATACCGCACAATTCACCGAATGAATCAATAATACATCACGTTCATCACAACGATAAATATGCTTTTAATATTATAAGCAAGTGGAAAATAAAATTTGCAGGAAAACTGAACGAAAACGTAGAAGATTTTTTAATGCAATTAAATGAATACAGAGTTGCAGCCAAAATTCCACAAACCGAAGTTTTAGATTGCCTATACTATTTATTGGAAGCTAAAGCGGCAGCGTGGGCTAGACAAAGCAAAACCAATTGGCAATCATATTCAGATTTTATTGATGCCATCAGAAAAAGATACGGTAGACACGACCACCAAGAAAGACTATTAGAAAAAGCACACAATCGCATTCAAGGACTAGAAGAGTCAGCGATAAATTTTCTAACTCCCTTGCGCGGAATGTTTGATAGATTATACCCACTTCTTGCATTAAATAGGTAACTATGACTAGCTTTAACGGGACTTCATAAGGAATACAGAAAATACATAAAACTGATCGAATTTTCAGAATTAGATATATTAGAGCAACTCGTGCTAGCTTATGAGTACAACGTAAAGTACTCAAGGTCGAACGCGAAACACATTTCTCACAAAGAGAGCGTAGTCCCAGATTTAGCGGCATTCACATACGAAAATAAAAATAAAAATAAATCAAATTTAAAATATTCTACAGACACAGAATTTGCATCGCGTGAAACCGATTTTTCGCGATTAAATATTTCTCAAAGCCCGCAATCAACTCCAAGCAATAAGAAAAATCTGGTTAAACAAGAAATGCGGAAACAAAAAGAGCAAGTTAAGAAAACTGCTTCAAGGAATTTCAAGATCAATGTAATCCACGAAATTATCAATCGCTTGCTACTCACCTTCAAGCAGCAGTAACAAGTCAACCGATATGTAGACAAACGCGCGATGATAATTTACACATGCCCTACGAAAAGAAATTCCAATTCAGGTCTTTTGAAAACAGAAATCTTAATTATAACCCTAGAATACAAAATTCGTCATTTTACAATAATAAGTCAGATTACCCGCGAAATTCTTTTAATAATAATTCAAATTATCATCAAAATTCATTTTATCGGGTTCTATGAGGTTTCTGCTCCTTTTTATCGGGATTTATGAGGTCTTTGCAATAGGGTGGCACCAGAGCAAACTCAAACGCAAGCTCAAAAGTATGCCGCATTACCTGCACCAAGGTAAAATCTAGCAATTGAATATTTTCCAAGTAGAAATGAACGCGGAAACAACGACAGCATAGTGCGTCAAAACGACACACGAAAAACACAATTGCAAGGAAATGGACTATTTAGCATATATTGTTTCAATTGCTACATGGCAGATCATGTTTGGCAGCAATGCGGAATACGTTTAAAGAAATTTTGTAGAGTGTGCGGCACTCTGAATACGCATTATCGAGACTGTTCGTATTGCCAGGGAAACTAATTGCAGAGGAGATGTTACAGGGCAAAACGCCTACCGCCTACTCGCAAAATACCCTGCCCTATATTTTTGACAACACAATAAATTATTCTACAGAAGACAGATTATATTAACAAATTATAGCTTTAGACAACAAAATTTCAATGTTAATAGATTCAGGTGCATCGCATTCATTCTTACACCCAGATACAAATAAATTATCAAACAGCGGAAGTTACAAATTAGAAAAGTCGAAGAATGTAGAGTTTTATTAGCTAACGGTTCAACTGATATGATTGCGGGTGAAATAACTATTCCTGTAAAACTGAAAAACAGAATCATCAATACAAGATTTAGATTATTGAAAAGTTTACATGTACCTTGCATTTTAGGACTAGATATGTTAAAGTTTTATAACATGGATGTAAAATTCGAAAAATCAATTTGGAGTTTCGCATAATATATGATTTTGATTCGCATCAATCTTCTTTTACTTCATTATACCCAAACGCGGAATTAGTCATTCAACAATATTTATTCGGAAAATTTGACAGATTGCACCTACCCAAGATTAACTACAATTTTAGATAATCAAAAAGAGCCAATTCAAAATTTACAATTATTTAATAAAAATAGGAACGATAAATGTTACGGCATTAGCTTATTAAATGATAATCAAAAGCAAGTATTAGAAAAATTTCTGCAAAATTACGTGAAAGAGCAACCGACAGTTTTAAAAGCAACCACTTTGACACAACATATTATTGATGTACAAGGACATCCACCAATTCGGCAGAGATATTATCCTGTGTCTCCAAAAATACAAGAAGCTATGTATGACGAGATTCGAAAAATGCTAGCGGAAGGAATTATAGAATCATCACGTATTGAATGGTCAAACCCTATAGTTATGGTGCGAAAAGACGATGGATCTTACCGCATCTGCTTAGACTATAGAAAAGTAAATAGTATCATAAAGAAGGATGCATATCCCCTTCCGTTCATGATTCAGATTTTATTGAAACTTAGAGGTGCGAAATATATCTCTAAAATAGATCTGCAGAAAGCTTTTCATCA
This sequence comes from Ormyrus labotus, assembly GCA_035582975.1. Classification (NCBI taxonomy): domain Eukaryota; kingdom Metazoa; phylum Arthropoda; class Insecta; order Hymenoptera; family Ormyridae; genus Ormyrus; species Ormyrus labotus. Next base: position 6,860 of record JAWWEO010018940.1, on the reverse strand, counting down.
GGTATGGGTCTTTTTACATACACACGTCTTCCCTTGGGACTGTGCAACTCAGCGCAAGATTTTCAAAGACTAATTGATAGTATTTTTGGTTACAATTGAAACCTAATATCATGGGATATATAGACGATATAATCGTATCATTCGAAACCTTTGAAGATCACCTTAAATGGTTAGATTTTGCATTCAAAAAAATTGAAGAAGTAAATTTAACAATAAATTTTGCAAAAAGTCAATTTTGTATGTCAGAAGTCAAATATTTGGGACTTGTAATAAATCAAGAAGGATTACAAGTAAACCCAGACAAAGTCAAACCAATACTTGAATATCCGGCACCAACTAACATTAAACAATTAAGAAGACTATTAGGTTTAGTACAATGGTAGAGACGTTTCATTGATCATTTCTCAGCATTAACAGCTCCACTTACCGCCCTACTCAAGAAAAATATAAAATTCAACTGGGGTAAAATTCAAGATAAAGCATTAAATAAAATTGAAGCGGCATTGTCATCAGCGCCAATTTTAGCTTGCCCCGATTTCAAAAAAGAATTTATTTTGCAAACAGATGCTTCAGATTTTGGATTAGGAGCTGTGCTTACTCAGCAACGCGGAAATAATGAACACGTAATCGCATATGCGAGTAGAACTTTATCAGATGCAGAACGGAAATATTCAGCGACGGAACGTGAATGTCTCGCAGTTATCTAGGGAATCGAACATTTTCGAGAATACCTCGAAGGTTACGAGTTCACTGTTATAACTGATCACAGCAGTTTAACGTGGTTATACAATTTAAAAAATCTGAACGGAAGACTAGGTAGATGGGTGTATAAACTGCAACTTTATAATTTTAAAATCACGCAGAGGACCAATGCATCACTTCCCAGACGCGCTCTCCCGTATGCATGAAAACACCGCTAATTTAATAGCTAGAATAAATACCATAAAAGATAATTGGTACACACGTCGATTGGAAAATGTACAAAATGAACCGCAAAAGTTTCCAAATTACAAAATTGAAAACGGAAAGTTATATTATCATCGACCAAATAGAATTATAAACGATTTGATAGAAGATCTCGATGCGTGGAAGCTGGTGGTTCCAACAAACTTGCGGCAAAGAATTTTAGAGGAATCTCACGCTGACAAACAGGCTAGTCATTTCGGTATCGAAAAGACGTACCGTAGGCTAAGCCGACTATATCATTGGCCGGAAGCTTTCCGAGACGTCGCACAGCACGCGAGATGCTGCGAAATTTGTCAGCGGAACAAACCCGAACAAAACGCATACGGCGGTTTAATGGGAAATAGAGTAAAACAAACTCCATGAGCAGTAGTAGCTACTGATGTTCAAGGCCCTCTCCCGATGTCAAAAAGCAGAAATCAGTTTGTACTTGTTTTCCAAGACTTATTTACCAAATGGGTCGAACTCAGACCATTAAAAAGAGCTACCGCTCCTCAAATCGAAAAAGCTTTCGAAGAGGATATTTTATTAAAACACGGTGCTCCAGAAGTATTATTATCCGACAACGGAAAAGCCTACGTTAATAAAACAATAACGGCAATGGCAAATAAATATAATATAGTCAACTCAACAACGCTTCCATACCACCCATAGGCAAATCCGGTGGAAAGAACGAACAGAGTGATCAAAACGATAATTACCGCTTATATCGATAAAGATCACACAGACTGGGATAAGCATGAGCTGCAATTTGCAATAAATACGGCATGGCATTCGTCAACCGGCTTCACCTCAGCTTTTCTCAACCACGGAAGACAATTAAATCCCATTAATTCTGTAAGAAAAGAAGTGGAACAATCTTTACAAATAAATTTTCAAGACCCGAAAGCATGTGCAGATAGACTATCAAGATTAGAGATTTTACGTGGCTGATTGTTAGTGCGGAAAAATTTAGACATTGCACAAAACCGACAAGCACACTATTATAATCTTCGAGTACGTCCTCGAACTTTCAAAATAGGAGAAGCAGTGTTAAAAAGAGCACACACACTTTCGTCAGCTCCGAATTACATTCTCTCAAAATTAGCGGACAAATTCGAAGAACCATTTTATATCTCGAAAATTCTATCTCCCGTAGTGTATGAATTAAAAAATAAAAATAATAAAATAATCAAAATAAAACTATATTATAATCCATTAAATGCAGATGACGCAAATTTAAATCGTGTAGATTCTATAACTGAGAATCATACAGGCATAAAAATATTTAAACCCGAAACTAAAAAGAACAATGATTTTATAATACAAATAGAAAACGATGATGCGGAAAATATAAAAATAAAGAAGGACTATCTAATATCGATCGAAGATGATACAGAAAATCGAAATAAAATTAATTATAGCAACTTATTCGCGAAAAATACAAGAAAATTTAAAATCTTAGTATAAAGCGGAAAATTAGATTTTATAATATAAAATGTAAATAAACTAGTTATAAGTAAAGTTAGGTTAAGAATGGAATAAAAATCAATTAGAAATGCACAACGCATTCAACGTTGAAAATTATTACAGCCAAATAGAAATATATAGGTATTCAGGAACAGGCTAGAAGTAGCCCGTCCCGAAAAATATAATGATATTCATATGGCTTAGGTATAAGATTATTAGGCTAAAATCGCGGTAAAATGTTACAAAGTAATTTAATTAAAGAAATAATAAAGAAATAGATTAGAAAATGTACAAGTAGAAAAATTAGTAGTTTCAGATGAAATAAGCAAAAATAAAAGAAAGTAAATTGTCCCGCCTCTGTTCAATATAATGTACATAAAACCACTCGAGGTAAGAGGGAACTCGTCTTCCAATTTTTATTACTAAACCCAGTATATATATATATATACGTATGTGATTGCGCAAATGAATATACTTATATATACATGAAATATTAATAACAATTGCATGCCAAATAAAATTTTCTTTTATTGCACGGAAGAATAACTAATCACACCCTAACATTTTCTTTCCCAAAACCTTTTTTTTCATTTCTTTACAACACTGAACACATATCGGCGCATAACACTTTTCCGCATTTCTTTTTCCGCAAGAAAAATGGAGCATATAGACGAAGCAATTAAGTCCTTGAGGGAATGGGAGGAAAGCTGCAATGCAGCGGTAGATACGTTAGAGGAAATGAGAGAATGGGAACAAACTCAACAAGTTATAATAGAAGAAATAACAGAGCCGAAAACAACGGAAAACAGTAATGCGGCAGAAAAAACCCCGCAGCACACCCAGCTACGAACACCACACGCCAAAAAATTGATAGAAATTCGACAAGAACAAGATCAATCAGAAGCGGAAGAGCAAACCACCAAACCGGAAACACCCATATTCTCAATATTACACCTATCCGTCGAAGCCCATGAAATCGCAAATGAGATCACCGAAGAACCGTTGGCCAAGCCTCAACATGATATAAGGACTGTTACAAAGTCACAAAAACCAGCGGAATGGGAGATGGCGGAAAGGGAAAAGGAGCTAAAGAGAGCAGCGGAAAGGGCAATCAGAAACAGAGTGTACCGTTCTTGCCTTAACAACCAAACAACCTCAGATACAGCGGAAGAAAAACCCAAAGACATGACCAACAAGGATGGAGATTTCAACCCGGAAACAAACCAACCAGGATTCCGCACACACATATGTTGGAACTGTTTAAAAAAGAGTCATAGGTACTCGCAGTGTTTCGAGCCACTGCGAAAGCTCGGCAGAGGTTGCGGTAGATGGGGATTCACCTTACGTGATTGTCCAGCATGTAGCCAAGCTTGGCGTGAAGGACATCGACCACCGTCAGCTTACCATTAAGATCTCACAATACTTCCCTTAAAGTTCCTTTTTGCCGCAATGTTCAAAAATAAATGCGATTCATCAAAAGATATCACATTTTAAACTTAGATTACAATACAGAATAAATATACATATACGAAGCATTGAATCAACTCAACAAGACTACACTTTAATTTAAATTAAATCAAGACAAAAAAAAAATTCTTTTTTTATTTAAGTTCAATTCACAAATTTTAATTTTTATTATCATTTACCTAAATTACATATATTACCTCTAACGCGGTACTAATACATTACTTTACGTATTATTTTATATTTTCTACATTCTTAATAAACGTTATAGAATAAAGATATACAGCATTCATTACAAAATAGACAGCACGAATCCCTATCCCTCCAATTCACCCAACTTTTCAGATTGCGAAAATCATATTCATCAGCCTTAACAAACGAACTCGGTTTATAAAACGATAATAATAGCGCAAGCCAAGCGCTTATACTGACAACTGGATTGCACGAGTCTCGTTTGGTGCCTTCTACGGTAAAGCCCGCTGCGAACATCGGTCTTTTTCGAGAGGGAGGGGGGTAGTTGTAACGTTTGATAATTCGTTACAAAATTTAGTTAGAGTAATTTAAAACTCGGCCACCCTATTGAAAATTTTCAGAAGGATATCCACGTGGATTATCCACGCGGATATCTACGTGGATATCTACGTGGATCGAGATGGATTCCACGTGGATTTCTGCAGTATTTTTGTGCCATCCACGTGGATTTTGGTCCGGGTATCTACGTGGATATTTCTTCTATCCGCGTGGATTTCTTTGGTATCCACGTGGATTTTTGTCTGTGTATCGAGATGGATTTCACCCGGATGGCATCCACGTGGATTTCTGTATTTTTGGCTATCTATCCACGTGTATTTTTGGCCTGGGTATCTACACGGATTTGTGTGCCATCCAAGTGGATTTCTTTGGTATCCACGTGGATTTTGGTCCGGGTATCTACGTGGATATTTGTTCCATCCAAGTGGATTTCTTTGGTATCCACGTGGATTTTGGTCCGGGTATCTACGTGGATATTTGTTCCATCCAAGTG
>JAWWEO010018939.1:0-18802 GCA_035582975.1 Ormyrus labotus | reverse complement strand
TGTATTTTAATTTAAAATAATTCAATTTTAATTTTATATGTAAAGTATAATTATATTTTTTAGAGCTAGAGAGAAAGCAAAATATTTTTATATCAATTTTATTCGTATATGATTGCGTTACAAATCCAATTATTATTTAATAATTTTTCTGTAAATTTTGTAATGTTTAAAATGAATTATATTTTATAAATAAAATGGTTATTTTATTATATACTATTAGATTTTTTTATTATTTACTACCCTAAGAATTTTCTCTTTTATATACAACTAGCGAGTTCATGCGCGCTTAATTTTGAATAATGTTAAATTTAAAAACGGAAAGAACATGAAATGTAGTATATTATAATTGTTTTTATTTAATTCTATCGGAGCCGGATAAAACATTCTCTTACACGTAAATCATAAAATCAATAAAAATTTTACCAAGGAATTATTTTCATATTAACTTCAGATTATTAATGCAATATTCAATGTCTTACTCATGATCTTTCCAAGTCGTATAAATCCTTATTTATAGAAAATTCGGTTATCCCTACTTTGTCCCTTGTCCCTTAACTAATAGTATTTTAAACTAGTACCACGTCTGACTGGTCCATAACGGAACTACTAATATAGCCGTGGTATTATCGTCTTTAATTTTTCGAATGACCTTAGTGATAATAGGAAATGGCGGAAATGCATAAAAGCATTTATTGGACCAATTAATTATAAACGCATCTGCGACGTGTGCTTCTGGGGTCCGGCCATTACTGAAACTAATAAAATTTGACAAAGAAATATTTAAAAAATCCATTTTAAACTTAAAACCGTTAAAATAAAAAATTTACTTTCTAAATAAACAAATCCATTAATTATTATAATTAAATTTTTTTTTCTTGTTTTTCTTTTCTCAATTCTTACAAATATTTCTATCGACCGAGCGTTAGCGAAGGAGGAATTTTTGCTAGTAAATATTAAATCAGTACTTTTACTAAAAATACACTGCAGAATTATACTTTAAATAATTCGAATGATTTCTTTATGGTAATAAAAAATGAGACTGCGATCAATTATCGCGTGATGACGTAAAGTACAGAACCGTGTAAAGTCGGCCACTTATCGCATATCAAACAGATCGGCGTAAGGCGAGCCGACTGACAAACGCGTTTGATCGATCTTTTATTCCTCGTCATTAAAGCCGGAGCGAAACTCCTTATCGTTTTACGTCCAATTTACTTCCTCTATGTGCATCTCCGATGATTCTTAGTACCATCCGGCCCTCAAGTATCCCCGTAAAATCGAACACCCCCTTTTAAAAGTCGATCTCTCTTGCATCTCGAGCGCCAGACCTCGTTAGCCTTCTTCTCTCGTCGGCAAAAGCTTAATAACAAAACGAAAAATTCAATGGGCTCTAATGGACGTCCAAAGGCTAATAGAAAGAAAAGGAGCCGCGATGCGATCTCTTGGATGACGCGGCGCCGGTGGACGACCCTATATACATCCAGGACGTAAATGCCTTTACGAGATAGCATCTGTCCCCCCTCGACTCTCGCCGGTACTTTCAGGACTTAAAGAGATCATATAAGGGAGGGTAAGGGTTAGGCCCTCTTTTTGCAGAGATATATCTTATCGAGTAATAGATTTTCCTCTCGAGCGCGTCGCCCGGGAGAAAGAGGGACCAGTTGCTGGACTCGTGTTTAGAGGTGCGTCTATATACGCGGAGAGCGATAATGCGATTAAATCCTCATTATGGTGGCGGTTCGCTCACCCTCGAAATCCGTCCTTAATAGCAGCCGGGTCTTAGGTCCTCGTTACGCAACCTCCACGTCTCCCCGTGCTGTCTAAGCGCTCGCGGGAAACTAGCTACGTGGGCAAACTTGCCGAAAGTGATTTAAAGAATGACACGTCGTTTCGATGAACACTGCTAATTGCTCTCGAAAGCCCCGTACTGAAAAATTTCAGATGATTCTGTAATGAAAGTTAGCCGATAGATGTGGCAAAATATATTATAACCACGAGTCAATTTTCAAGCGACGATAAAACGCACAAAGTGTTTTCCTAAGACCATGCAAGAATCCCTGTTAATCTATTTACAAAAACTTTCTGGATATCGATTTTTCATGAAATTTCGAAGTGGCCCGTAAAGGAAGATAAAGGCTTGGCGCGGGTACTAACTAGCGTTTATACGAGCTCAAATCTTTGCTCAAGTTTACGAGGGAAACACATAGGGAGGGAAAGGGTAGTGCTTTACACACATGAGAAGGCGATGCAGAGGGCGAAAGAGCCTCCTGCCTATAAGATACTCCTCAAACATTTGAATTTACATGGCCGTGTGTCGCCGAACGTGTTTGCATAATGTACTTGCAGCCTTGCAAGCCCCACCGCGTATATAAGTGTAATACGCGCAAACCTCGTTAATAATCTAATGATTTTTACGTCGATAAAAATGAGCGCAAGTCTCGCGAAAAATATCGCAATATCGCATCCGAAGGGGAGACCGCGAAACACGTTCGCGCGTCAATTGAGTTCGAAACTTCAATATAACCGCATCTTGAGTTACACGTAGAAAATATTTACGAGAATAAAGGGCCGGGCGCAAGTTCGTATTCCCCGTGGCGGAAAATTTCTTGCCTCCTTCTCTCCCGTATATAAAATCTATCGATCCGCGCGGCGACCGACACGGCTTCCGATGCGCGAAATCGACAGGGCAATTCTTCATTCGGGCTCGTCCGGGGAAAAAAGGCCCGACGAAGCGACCGGCTCGAGACTAAAAAGTGTCGGGCCGATAAAAGAAAGTTAACGCGTGAAATGCGCGCGCTCGCGCGATGATGTCGCGCTCGAGTGAAAAGGCCTGCGAGCGAGTCCTTATCTCGACACCGGTGTGACCTGTCAGGAGCACGTGGCCGAGCTATCGATTTTGCGAGAGGAGGGCCCTTTTTGCCGCGGCAGCCGGCGATTTTTACTAAATTCAGAGCGATGGTCGCTACGGGTATCGGCTTTCGCTGATATATATTCTTTTCCCGCCGAAATAATGCCGATTTGCAATTTAAATTTCGTTGGTTATTGAAAGTGAGAGTTTATGAAATGAGCGCTCCGGCGAGAGGGATTGGGAAAAAATTGCAGAGCTTTTTTAAATTATGAAACTCGAATATTAAATGAATTGCGTTCAATAAGCTGAGAGATTAATCAGACACTGCAGGTTCTAATTTTTAATATTAGCTTTGTCGAGTAATGTGTTTGATGTTGAGTATTAAAATTTGTTAATAAGATTGAATTTTAATTTCAATTAGTTAATATTGATTTCTTCATTATTTCAATCGTTTTATCATATTTTAACGAATTTTAAATAAATTTAAATACTTTAATTTTATTCATTATTCAGTTCAATATTTATTTTTAAAATTCGTTTTTTTTGCAATGAAATTATCTAAATTTTATATTGTAATAAAGTAAAAGTTATTGACTACCCTGTTGGACGTATTATTTGGTCAATTTTTGGCGAGTTGTTTTTAGATTGGCCAAATTTGGTCAACTATTAGTGAAATGGCTAAAAAAAACTCGTGAAATTTTTATCAAGGTATATATATATTAATATTATTAGCTTAATTTTGTAATATTAAAATTATGTTCACTGTTTAAAAACATTTTCATATTTAGGAAATTAAAGGGAATGGAGGAAGGAAATATTATTAAACCATTGCTTTTAGTTATGATTAATTATTTATTATAATTAAAGAATATTTTACAGATTACTATGACATCATACTATATTTACAACATTCTTAAATTTGAAAATCCTATAACTTACACTCATACTTCACTCGATCAAATAAATTAAATTGATGATTATCTAACACTGATATTCCTGAACCTACATTTCTAACACAACATCAGAGATCAATATCGCTTCATTCTTACTTCAGTTTTGGTGGGGGCAGTCTTCAAAATTATTACTTAACAGCATCCTTGTATGCTTAGGCTCGGTTGAATATTTAAGTTCTGGATGGACACATCATCATGGTGCAGAAGGCACTGTTGCCGTTGTCCATGCAGACACACTTATTGCATTCGCTGTAGAAAACTTGGCCGGGTGTGCAGGCGTCGCCCTGATTGTAGGCAGCTGTAAGGAACATGTAAAGTTTATTTAGTAATCACAATTAATTACTATTATCAATTTGATCTTATCCAATTTTTTCCGAGCACTCAAAGTTAATCTTTATTGTTTTAAATATTTACTAATCGTGACTTTAGTGAGATAAAGTTTAAAATATTAAAGAATTTTAGAGACACTTACGACCCCAGTGCTCTTCCTCTTCAACGGCAGACTCTTGCTTCAGGGCGGAATTGAGATTTTGGATGCCTACTTTAAGACTGCCATCTTTGTTCCAAACGTTCAAGTCACAGGCCATGAAGGTACAGCCCTTGGAGAGTCCATCGCTCGAGCATTTGCAGGTGTTGCAGTACTCCTTGAAGAAAGTGTTGGGTGTGCAAATCCTGGATTCGGCTCCTTGCTTTTTGCTGCCGTCTTTGTTCCAAACGTTCTTGTCACAGAACATTGCGGTGCAAGCGAAAGTCATACCGTCAGCTCCGCAGAAGCAGTGGTTGCAGTAGTCCATGAAGGTAGATAGAGGGGTGCAGACTTGTTTTGGAGTTGAGACTGATTTTTGAGAGGCGGTTTTTTTGTTCTTCAAGGTGCCGTCTTTGTTCCAGATGTCCTTGTCGCAGAACATTCTAGTGCATATGGCGCTCATACCATCAGCTGCGCAGAAGCAGCTGTTACAATAGTCCATGAATTTGGATAAGGGGGTGCAAACTTGTTCTTGGACTGAAACTGTAAATCATTAAATTATTAATCAATCTCTTTACAATAAATGATCAAATTTGATCTAATAAACAATGCATACCTGATCGTTTAGCTTCTTCGATCTTAACCTTCAAGGTACCGTCCTTGTTCCAGATGTCCTTATCACAATACATTCTTGTGCAGGCGTAGGTGGAACCATCAGCAGCACAGAAGCAATTGTTGCAGTAGTCCTTGAAGTTTGACAATGGTGTGCAGACTTGTTTAGGGTTCAAGAACTTGTCGTTCTTGGGCTTGATCTTCAAGGAGCCGTCCTGGTTCCAAATCTCCGTGTCGCAGAACATTCTAGTACAGGCGTAAGATAGGCCATCATCTGCGCAGGCGCAGGTATTGCAGTAGTCGTTAAAGCTGGATTTTGGTGTGCAGACTTGTTTAGGAGCCGATTCTTCGCTTCCTTCAGACTTGACGCGAACCCTCAATGAGCCATCCTGGTTCCAGATTTCCTTGTCGCAGAACATTTTAGTACAAGCGTAAGATAGGCCATCATCTGCGCAGGCGCAGGAATTGCAGTAGTAATTAAAGCTGGATTTTGGTGTGCAGACTTGTTTAGGAGCCGTTTCTTCGCTTCCTGCAGACTTGACGCGGACCCTCAATGAGCCATCTTGGTTCCAGATTTCCTTGTCGCAGAACATTTTAGTACAGGCGTAAGACAGGCCATCATCTGCGCAGGCGCAGGAATTGCAGTAGTCGTTAAAGCTGGATTTTGGTGTGCAGACTTGTTTAGGAGCCATTTCTTCGCTTCCTGCAGACTTGACGCGGACCCTCAATGAGCCATCTTGGTTCCAGATTTCTTTGTCGCAGAACATTCTAGTGCAGGCAAAGGACAGGCCATCATCTGCGCAGGAACAACTGTTGCAGTAGTCCTTAAAACTGGCTCTAGGTGTGCAAACTTGTTTGCGCTCTGTAAAAGGAATTTATGTTAGCAAATTGAAATAAGTTTAATTGTAAATAGGTTAATTGGTTGAATTTTCCTTACCGGTGGCCACGTCATTTTGATCTTTGGGGCACAGAACCAATGTGCAGAAAGCTGAAAGGCCGTCTTCGCTGCATCTGCATGTATTGCAAGTGTCTGGTTTGAACGATTTTCCAGGAGAACAGAAGTTAGCTATAAATGAAAGCCATTATAATTTACTTTCTTGATTAAAAAATTGAAAAATATTTAAACGAACTAGTTAATTAACTCACCGTTCTTCCTTGCATTAAACAGATGATTATTGTGCAGACGAGCTCCTAAAGTGCACATAGCACTTGTGCCATCAGCGTTGCAAGTGCAACTGCTAGTTTCGTCCATTTGGAATCTTTTGCCGGGTTCGCAGAATCTGGGAGCTGGATCGGCGCTCAGACTTCTGGTAAGATCTTCGGGACACATCATATCCGTGCAAGCAGCTTTCTCTCCATCGGGAGAGCAAACGCACAGATTGCAGCTTCGTTTGAAGACTGCATTGGGTGAGCAGAATTTCTCCGCTGAAAATTAACGCGTAATAAATTATATAAAAATATTCAAATGCGTCATTTAATCTCGAAAAATTATCGTATGATAGTAAAGAATTCTAATTACCTGTGGCGGCAGAAACTGCCAGAAGAACGATCACAAAAGAATTCATAGTGCTAATATATATCTTCGGTTTGCTTCGAGTCACTTCTCTAGCAACTGATGCTTTCGGTTCGCAATGCCGATTGCTTATGCTCCAACTCCCATCGGCTCATCCTTAAATATGCGCGATTCGAGAGGCGGACGATGGGAAGGGGAAAATCTCGAGTACCTTATCTTCGCGAGGTGAGACCGTGGTGCGGGTCCGAGCGAGCCCCCCAATGTACACGTGAGCGGCACGATTGATACGGAGATGGAAAAAATCTTGCGACTGGCCACTCGAGATTGTTGTTCGATATCGATAATTATAGACGACGAGCCTCGTCACACTTGCCTCTGGAAATTCCGTGATATTTTGCACGTCTGGGTTAGATAGACTTCTTAGTCAACACCTCTTGGGGTCTTTCTTATGTGGAACATTTTTAATAGAAGATTGTGTAACGATAGAGATTAATCATTTTGACATTGCCTTTATGGTAATTAACTTTAACCTATTAATAAATTAAAATAATTAATTCCTTTTCGATTCGCCAATATTTCAGATCTGTTCTTTAAGTTTTAAGAGCAACACAATTTATAGTAAAAATTAACAGTTGACCTCTTTGTTCAATAAAAGAATATTAAAATTTTTATAAATTGTATAAACCGTTACTTATCAATTTTTACTTAACACTTTATTATTAGAATATCAACTTTTCTCTGCGGATAATAAAGATCTAAAATTTCTACAGGAATGGTTACTCTTCGGGGAACTTTTCATTGTTACCCTGACTATTTAATTTTTATGTATATTGGACTAAAAAGCTTTCAGGCTATTTAGCAATAATTTATAACTCTGTCAGAATCATCTTTGTTTTATTTTCAAACTCATCGTGATCATAAAACTTAAATGGCTTACTTTAACAGCCTTAACTCATTACGGCCTGCTATTAATCTACGAACTGTAAACTCATCAAAACTATTCCAATTTAAATAGTTCCGTTCAAATGTGAAGAACGACGAAAAACATTATTTATGATTGTTCAAAAGACTTTAGGCGTATTCGTTAAAGTTACAGCATTCTATATCATTAATCAATGGTTAAATTCAAAATCGTCGGTAGTAATAGGATAACAAAACAACAAATCAATTAAATTTTAGACTTTACCTTAAATAAATATCATGCTTTAATTAACAAACATAGTTCAATGTACGTAACATAACTACTTAATATAACTTTTGCTAATTAATTTTACATGAGTTGAAAATTAAAATTTTTATTGCGAGATACATGATGAAAAAAATAGCACAGAAAATAAAAGGTATTGGTAAACGGCTCAATTGTTATTTACAATACAGAGTTAAAAACCAGTGACACTATTGGCTTTAAAATTATTCAAAACCAGGCCAACAGTGATCTTTTCCATAGAGCAAAATCCCGACACCTACTCAAGAGCGAATCGGAACTGACGTTTTCGACGAGTCGTCAGTACAAATCAAACCGCACAATTTCATCGCACATCATATCACAGGTCGGCAGGAGCACTCGTCCCGTTCTCTCGAATGGTGCATCTAATGCAATCAGCAAATCAAATTACACGTCGAGGTCCGTTCTGCTGCCCTCTTATTCCTCCTTTTACGCGCGTTTCGCCGAGTACATAAAAAAGCAGGGCGAGAGGAAGGCCTTGGTGAGCCTCTCGAGAGGACCGCCGACGGTCCCTACATAAAAAGGTCGTAAGTGCGCCGCCGCGAAATCCGGCGCTTTTATGTTGCTGCCGTAAACCATAATACAGCCGCGTACGTGTGTGCACGGGACCTGGAGCGCGCCTCGGCGGCGGTACATCGCGGCCGCCGCTTCTCCGACCACCGAAAACTCTTTTATACGGCGGGCTGATTTACCCTTCGTGCACGGCGCCGCCGCGCGTCGCTCTTCTCTACGGCCAAGAAAGTCAAAGCTTGTTCGCTAGGAAGAAAAAAAAAGAGTGCTGCTTTCGTGGCTGAACTTCATTTCACGGACGTGTTTCGGCGAATTTAATTATACGTGCTTTCCGCGAAAGGAGATTTGCTTTAACGTAGTAAATAGAAATTTATTTCTTTAAAAATACGACTGCAAGCCTAAGTGGCGTCGTTCAAAAGCGAGAAGTTCATAACTGATGTAATTATCTTGGGAAGAAGCGGTTTCTATTTTGTAATACTCATTTATTAATAAAATATTATATTCTCATATCTCAAACTAAGTCATTTAATTACAAATAATTTTGGGATTGATCTTACAGACACCATAAATCTGTACATTTTAAATACCATTAAAATTGACAATACTCATTTGAATAACCCTAAAGAAATCTTCTTGAATTCGATGATTTTATAAGCACGTTATTCAGTAGAATTGTTAATTAATATTGAGTGATAATCGGTTTTTGATAAGGTGTTTGTAACAGTTTTATAATTTGTAAAAAAAAATCTTGTTTATTGTAATAATTATCGACAGATACCCACTTTACAAATACTCGACTGCTCTAAAGATAATGAAAAAATCATGGAAAATTTAGATAAGAATAATGATAGATTGTTCTTCGAGTTGGATTAGATATATATTTTAACAAATAAGGCCATAAGTCGCAATAATTTTTTGTCTATGACTTACTATTAATTAATCGGAAATCATCAATAATTTTCTATCTATCAATTACTATAATAATTTCCGCAGTGAATCATTGAAATGACTGGCCTTTTGACTCATTTAAAGTTTCTTAAATTTCTCCTCCTCCTTCCCAAAACTCCTTCCCAAACTAAAAAATACCGTTTCCCAGGGCATTTGCTCGCTCAACACGAAGACATTTGTCCCGAAAGCCACGAGCATTTGCATCGAATGTCCGGCGGAACTCGAAATTCGCTAAACGCGGCAAATCCAATCGGAGGAAAAGCAAGGCAGCGCCGGAGGAGAGGTGAGGCAGCCTGCAGAATACTGTCGTTCAAAGTGCGCGAAGCAAGCTGCAAGAGTCCGTGCGGCGCGCACTTAAGTGCACGCGAAACTTCCTCGGGCCATCCTTCGACTACCTGATCACGAGGAGCCACTTGGCTAAAGGTCCTAAACACCCCGAGGCCGTTCGAGTGCACCGAGTTCTCTCTCTCTGCGCACGTGACTAGCTGGGAGAGAGAGAGAGGGAGTTCCCGATGCACAAGTCGTATATTCTTAATTAAACTGGTCTGGCTGCAGCCTCGATGCACTGGCGTTTTGTACTTGCGTGTTTCCAAAAGAGGATTGCACTTCCGAATGGCTTTTTATACTGCTCGTCTGCTTACTTGCGAGAAGAGCTACAGAGACTGCGAGCTTTTTCGCAAACGCGCCGAGTTCCGAATAATTTTCTTCTTGGCTACACGATAGTTTAGGTTGACAATTCCTTACGTGTATTACAATTATATTGAAAATGTTAAATAAGGCGTATTTAATCCTGCTTTATTAACGTGTTACAACAGAATTATGATAAAAATTGTAATAATCTGTGGCAATATAAGTTTTTTTTTCGAAAAGTGGCGGATTAACAATTGATTGAAACGGCTTTATGCGATGAAAATTATTGATGATGGGAAACCTCTAGAAGAATAAAGATTACATTTGAAAAATAAGTTATATCAAGTATTAATATCGATAATCAGATTTATCCTTATTATGAATTCTGGAACATGTACGCATTTTTCTAAATCTATATATATATATATATATATATACATATACGTACATATTTTAATTTATTTAAAAAATTGATTGAATTTGAAAACAATTTCTACCTTATTTTGTAAAATATGTTAATGATATTCAAATCAATCGCCATGAGATATGGTTAAAAAAGTAATTTAAATAATTTTTTAAGACATTTTCTGATTTTACTTTTAGATTGACAGTAAAATTATTAAGTACACCGAAATCAGCCTACTAAATCAATATCGTCAATGATGTAATTTTAAGTATTACGAACAGATTACTACTTCTTCCTTATGCAGATACGAATCACATTACGTAGGAGAGCATTCGCGAAACCTTTCAAAAAGTTACTGATAAAAATACTCTCTCACTCAGAAGTCTTTATGCACATTCCAATTCAGATGTAGATGATTTCGATATTTAAATGTCAAAGTACAAAAATTTAACTTCCGCATTCGTCCAAAAAGAAAAAGGAAGACATAAAATAGCATTTGAATCCACATTAGAGTTCGTCAAGATTTTTCTTCTACAAAAAAATATTACACCCTTACATGATTCCTTAAGTAGTAAAGTTTAGGGCAGCTGTCCCGATTACTGTGAGCTGAACTAAAATAATTGTTTAAAATATCAAAATAAATAAAAACATCAAATTAAGAAAGTTATAATAAAAATAAAAAAAGTTAGTTTCTTTTTTCATATTTATGTGTCACATTAAATGCCGTTGAATATATATTTTTGTATGCCCCGATTTATAGAACTTACTTGACTACTTAATGACTTAATGACCTAATAATAAATTACTACTTTTTTAAAAAATACGAAGCATTTAGAAATTTTGTGTCTTAATGTATTTAATTTCTTTAAAAAATTATTTTATCCTTTTTTTTATATGGCACATCTAAATAAAGTACAATACGTGGACAAGCCCGCTAATAGGAAAAATTTAATTATCTAACGCAGATGAAATTAAAAACTTTAAGCCATAATAAATAAGTCATTTTATTGTGCAACTATCTTAATAAAAACTATTAGCAGTACACTACCGAGTATTTGTCTGCAGCATCCAAATATGACAAATATAATATCCTATAGAAAATTCAGTTCTTTTTTTTAATATGTAATAGATCTCATACAAGATATTTTATTATTATTCAAGGACAGTCCATGGTTATGTCTTATTATATCATTTGATAAATTTGCCTTGGTCAACATGTTTTCTCCAAATCTTTAACGCTGAATATCAGGTAAGTACTCGAGGCTATAGATAAAAATGACATTTAATAAGGAACAATCAATTATTTGCACGTGAACAAATTTCTAGAATGTATTCGAAAATTTTCAATAATTATTAGAATACTACTTAGTTCTGCATAAAGAAAGAGAAATTAATATTTAATGTGTGCAAAATACCTATCTCTAAACATTAAATATCTACATTCAAGACATTAGGAAAGCTGCTTCATTTCTATATTATACTTTATTAATTATTTTTTATAAAGAATTATATTTTCTGACACTGCTGAATATTATGCTATATCAACTATTAAAAGTTTAAATAGATTCGTAATCTAAACTGAACCCAATAAAAGGTCTGTTAAAGACTTTAGGACATTTTTACATGCCATTAGATAAGTAAGAACCTGTACACTTTTAAAATGAATTTAAAAATTTGTTAAAATCAAAATTATCAAGATTGATCGATTCTTCCGATTTTTGTACTAAATGATAATTGTTTGGTATCTTTTGTTTTCCTGGAACAAAGAAATTACGCCTGACAGGTGGTTGTAAATTTTAATTTAATTAAAATGAGCAATTATAGTACATTGCCATTCGATTATAATAGATATCAGTTCATTGTTATACAATTAAGATCTCAAATTTGACAAAAGTTTTAAAAATGAAAACTATTTAAAATCTAGTCTTATAGACCATATTTCACAAGTAGCTATCGTAATTTTTAGAGGTACAATAAAAACTATATTTTTGGGCAACTACTAAGGGTTATTAAAAGATTTGCTGACACATCAGATTATTGTCGTATTAATCATATCATGTGATGCAACCTTAAGTAGCAGACTAAGAGTATGTCTTTTCCCACGTACGTAGCTGACGCGACGAATTCATAGAAGCTGCGAATTTTGTTAAGAACCTGCTAAACAACTGATAATAAGGATTCATGAGAAATAGTGAAAAAGAGATACATTGACAGGTACTTTAAACTTTTTCCAACGTAAAAGATTGATTATCTTGCGAACCTAAAGCTGACTTAAGCTGTACAGAAAATTTCTGAATTATTCTATTGTTCATACATGAATTATTGTATGAGCAATAGAATAAAATTTTCTGTCAACAAGTTTAAGTGTTTTTTAGTCTATCGTAGATAATTAATTTTCAATCTTATCTACCTAAAGAAAATGATATTTTGCTCTATTTTAGTATTTTGCACGTTACATGTGCTTATCATGTATTAAGATATCCAAGGGCATATTTAAGAAATTTGTATAAGCTTTAAACAGGCCTAAATTATGAATTACAAAATTATAAAATTCTGGTTAATTTTTCATTGTCTTTATCACAAATTGATTTTTCAGTTCATTACCCTATAATAGAAAAACCAATTCATAGAATATGTGGAATTCCCAGTTAGGAAATACAAATAATGCGTGAGACTCTAAAACTCGTCTTCTTAATCATACAAAACATTTGCAGAGTATCGAATCTCGCTTGACGTAGTCAAATATCTTCGACTACGTCAAGCAACTTGTAAAAGACCATCTACCGTTTCCTCAACTCTTTTGCTTCACTTAGGCGGGTAATTCTGTTTTTGGCGTTTTTTTTTGTTTTTTTTTTTAGTCAACCCATGAGAACGGAGATTAGATAAATAATTATCATTTTTTTTCTTATGATAATGAGTGTAGGCTATTAATTCAATGACCTAGTGAACAGGTCAAACTAAAGTAAACTAAAATAGAATAAGAATATAAATATTAATTAAATTACAAAATTATAAAAAGATATTAATTTATAAAATAATCCTTTTTAGACTTATTTACAAATAAAACCACAAAAGTTGAACATTAAAATTGAAGTTTGATGCTTAGAACGAATTAACAGCATGATTTTCTAACAAAATTTTATACATTGAAATGAATTAGAAGGTCGAATCACATACATTTTCCAGTACATACTTACAAATTTATTAAAGCACGCAATCAATGTAACTAATATAGAAATCATAAAAATAAGATTTGTAGCTTGATTCATCAAAGGACTGAATTCATAATCATATCCATAAGTCAAACGTTTTTAATCCTTAAAACATATAGAGTAAAAATTGCATTAATTTTTTCTAATATATATACATGTCTATACATGTTTATATATGATGTTTAAGCTATTATTATGGAGTCCGGTGGGTTATTTCCCTATAGCACTCTTTTTTTGAGTAACGGTGGTTATTGAGCCCGGGTTTCATAATCGAATTGCTCTCTTTCTATAGCTTATTAAAAAAATAATTCCCTCTCTTTCCACAGGCTCCATAAAGCCCGATAAATAGATCTCTACCATATAACTGCGCTTAATGTTTCATATAAAAAAAATGAACTTCTCAAAGAATATCATTGTGCATACATCTGCTTCATTAATGTCTTATCTGGCGCCTGCACCTTGATTATCTCTAATAAGATATCTTCAATTAGGAGTCTTAAATTCATAATTTGAAGTGCTTCATAATTTTATTTCGAATATTTTATAATTATGCAAAAAAGTATTATTTTTTAAAAAGTAAATAAACGAAAAATTGCACTTCAAGCTATAATAGTATACAAAACTATGTGATTTTAAACGTAGTTATCACTATACTATAAAGAATAAAAAAGTTGCATGAAATATCTGAAATAATAATAATAATAATACGAGTTTACTATTTTTTGGAAAAATTCGCCAAAAAACATATTTACAGATACGTGATACTTAACTTGTATAAAATTAATAAACAGATAAAATTTGATTAGATTTAATGATAAAATAAATTTAAAAATTTTTTAAAGAGCTAATGTGTATGATAAGTTGTTCAAGTCAAGTACCTAAAAGTGTTTATAGCTTCGCTGGTCAAAAAATATGTAAAATAATTTTTAATATATAGAACGATGTCGTAAATGCGATAATTATATCAAACTTATCTTATGAAAGTAAAAGACTAATACATAATAGAGTTAATTTTATTTTAATGAATAATTCTGTTCTATTAATTTTATTAATGCACAAAATTCATACGTAAAAAATAAGTTTTCAAAAATTTCATTTCTTTTGCAGCTTCCGATCGTAAAGCCTCTTAAAATTTATTCAAAATATATCTTAGCTCTCAGACTAAAACAATTGAGAAGTGCAATGTAGGTGTCCTACCATTCCCTCGCTTACTTTGCATTGAATCAGTGCAAATCATGAATAACCTTTCGACTATCACCAGGCGACTGCAGCACTTAATATAGACAATCAGTTTTTACTGATACATATATAGAATTTTTAATATTATCTAATTGACAATATTTCATTTTCATTTAATTACCTTAATTTGGTGTAAAATCGAATTGAAATGAAGGTAATTTTATTTTAATATCAAATTGAAATTAATATGACAGTGATAGATCAAATTTAATTTATTTAAAATTTAAAACACATCAGAAATAATAAATTATACAATAAATTAAAGTTACAAAAATATCATACAATTTATTGAACTTTTTCTCAAAATTAATTACGTTTTTTGTTGTAAATAATAGCATTTAACGACATTGTTAATTCTGAATTGCTGGAATCACTGAATGGGTTTTCCTTTCCCTAAAGGCGTCTGCGTCACAAAGATTAAAGAATAAAAGCATCTCTTGGAGAAGAACAAAACCGCGTATGACACAATATAATAAACCATCTCAAACTCAGTCAATATCATGTAATCTCGAGGGGCTCGCACTTTGTCGCGCGTTTCCCGAATGACTGATAAAACCCGATGACGAATTCACTCGAGTGGATAAAACTCTTCGGGATTTTTCTTCCACCACTTATCAATGACGTAAGGAGCCGTCTGCCACGAAAGTATTTAAGCACAACTCGCTTTTTCTTGACTCAGATCGAGTTGTCTCTTCGACTTGAAAGTTATATAGAAAAACCGCAGCTGTACGTAACCCAAAGCATCAAAATGAGATCACTGTTTGTGATTTTACTTGCAGTCGCAGTTGCCTCAGGTAACTATTGTTTTTATGAGTTTTATTTATAGTTCTCCAATGTCGTCTGAAAATCTATAGGATTTCCCTTCAATTGAAAAATTTTAATTTTAAAATTTCAATATTGCAGCGGGCCAGGATCATGCAAACTGCATTCCAGGAACAGCATTTAAAATGGGTTGCAATATATGTACGTGTTCAAACGATGGAAAGCTAAGAGCGTGCACTGACATGGCTTGCCCTGAAGATTTAGATAAATCTGAAAACGCCTGCGAACCAGGCACGGTGTTCCACAATTATTGCAATACCTGTGGGTGCGGCAAAGATGGTCAAATCAGCTACTGTACCAGAATGTATTGTGATCCCAAAATATGGAACAAAGATGGCACTCTTAAAATTAAACCCAAAATCCACCCATTAAGTAGAAGATCAGGTAAAATCTTGTTTACTATCTTACATAAAGTTTTAAATGAATAGATAAAACTTATATTTTTACCAAATGTTTTTTTCTTTCAGCTACCGAACAAGTGTGTGAACCTGGCACTAAGTTCAATGACTACTGCAACACATGCGGTTGTGCTGAAGATGGCTTGTCTTTCATCTGCACCAAGATGGAATGCGACAAGCACTTGTGGAACAAGGACGGTTCACTGAAAGTTCAACCTGAATTTTATAAAGTAGAAGGTAAATATTAGAAATTTCAAATTAATAATTTATAAGACAGTCTTATTATAAAATTAACGATTCTTCTGTCTTTCAGCATCAGAGGAAGTTTGTCAACCAGGAAAGAAATTCAACGACTATTGCAATACTTGCGCGTGCTCCGAAGATGGTCTATCCTATATCTGTTCCAGAAGAGAATGTGATAAACAAATTTGGAACCAGGACGGTTCACTGAGCATTCAGCCGCAATCTTACAATGTAGAAGGTAAATGTTATAGCGAAAATTTCCTATATAATTTAGCATATTTTATTACATACTAATTTTCTCAATTTTTCAGCAATAGAGGAAATTTGTGAACCAGGCGAGACATTCAAATATTACTGCAATACATGCGGATGCGCTAGCGATGGTCTATCCTTTGTCTGTACTAAAAGAGAATGCGACAAGGATATCTGGAACCAAGACGGATCACTCAAAGTTGCATCCAAACTCAAAAGAATCACACGCTCGTCCCCTGAACAAGTATGCGAACCAGGCAAAAAATTCAACGATTACTGCAATACTTGCGGATGCGCCGATGACGGTTTATCCTACATCTGCACTAGGAGGGAATGTGACAAGGATATCTGGAACAAAGACGGATCACTGAAAATTACGTCCGAAGTCAAAAGAATCACACGCTCGTCCCCTGAACAAGTATGCGAACCAGGCAAAAAATTCAATGACTACTGCAATACCTGCGGATGCGCCGATGACGGTTTGTCCTACATCTGCACAAAAATGTGGTGTGATACGGAAATCTGGAACCAGGACGGTTCGTTGAAAATTGTTCCTGAAACTAAAGAGGTCGTAAAATCAGGTAAATATCACTAAAATTATTATTAATTATTAAATGTTTCATGAAAATGTATTAATCTTATATCTTTTTAATTTTACAGAGTCTAAGCAAATCTGTAAACCCCGATCTCAATTCAAGAAATACTGCAATACTTGTGGATGTTCTGACGACGGCCTATCCTTCATATGCACCAGGATGGCCTGCGACGAATCAATCTGGAATGAAGACGGCTCCCTAAAAATCAACACTGAAGACACGGAAAAATGGGGTCGTAAGTATCTAAATGATTACATTGTTTTTCTATTTAAAAAATTGTATTTTGTTGAATTGACACCTTTTTTAAATTAATAAATTAGAGAATACATTTTTATAGCATGTGAAATATTTATATTTAAAGAAAAACTTTTTGTTGCAGCTCTATACTACCAAGGCGACAGCTGTACCCCAGGCAAAATTTTTTACAGTGAGTGCAATCAATGTATCTGTACGGAGAGTGGAAAAAATGCATTCTGCACTTTCATGGGGTGTCCACAAAAGGCTGTCCAGAACAATTTCTTGGCGTATCCAGAAAAGACTGAGAGGATTTTAGACAATCAAAACTAAACTGAGAATTTAGACAATTAGATTTTAGATAATTATAACTAAATTAAGAAAGAAATAGTAGTTGGATACTATTTTCAACTATTAAAAAAGATCTCCATGACGCATATATGTATGTACATATATATGTCAATCAGTATAATTTAAATATTTATTTGAAAGCAGCGTGAATGGAATGTGTGTTTATATATTATTATATAAGTTACATTATATTATGAAAATGATATTATTATATAAATTATATAAGTGAAAACAATAAAAATTTTATTTCTAATTTAAACCCATTTGCCTTTTTACACTTTACTGCCTTTCCAAAATAATTATTCATAAAATTATGATCTAAATAAAAGTTGTCATAATTCTTGCAATAAACGAAAAGTAAGAATATTAAACATGGTTAAAATTTGTAAGACATATACAAGCTTACTTTATGTTCATGATCGGTAATTCTAGAAAGATGTGTATAAAAATTAAATGGCCCATTAAAAAAAACGAACGTGGCCAGTTTTAACTTTTGAAACTACAAGAGTAAAATCGTTTCAAAAGTCTAGTAATATAAGAATAACATTGGAATAAAATTCTAATTTATTATTAAAAAGAGAAAGAACCTTTAACATATCTAATAAAAACATATCCTAAGTTGACTTAACATTTTAAAATTAATGTCTAGCTTTTAAATAGGTGTTCATTTTAAATAAAGAAATTTTTCAGAAAGTAAATTGCAAAAAATGTAGTTTTCCAGTATACGAAAATTATCAGGTTTGAAAATGAGAAATTTAGACTAACCTTGACCTTACCTTTCAAGTTCAAACCTTATAACTTGCGCCTAGAAAGTTACTTCAAGGTATTCCATTCTTTTTCTAATCTTTTGTAGCAAAACTATTTATTATTCGACTGAACATGTTAAACACTTTTAATATTAAATATTTTTAATATATTTGTAACAAGAACATGATAAATATTATAGATATTTTTTATTTTAAAAGTCTTAATTTGTCTGTTTGTAATAAATAAAAAATCTATCTTACAAGGAGAGTGTACGACATCTGGGTAATGGATTTTCCTGTAACTTGGAGTTATGCTTTCCAATGTTAAAATATGAAGAAAGCCGCGTCCGTTCGGCCTAACGCTCGATGTTTCAAAAGTTATGTGCTCTTTTAGCGAAAATCTAAGAAAAATCGATTGTTGTTTAATCACGTATAACTTCTCAACTATTAATGGTACGGTATTTTATCTCCCCGCATTTGAAAGATGAGATCAAATCATATCGATTAAAAAAAAGACATACAAAAATCTTTATTTGTTCAAAAGTTATAGTCAAACAAAGAATGACCATTAAAATAACATAAAAAATCTACTTATATA
>JAWWEO010018938.1:0-18817 GCA_035582975.1 Ormyrus labotus | reverse complement strand
ACCGTACAGTCCTATTTTGAGTAAAACTTATGGGGGGTTGGCGCGCGTAGCGCGCAGGGGGGCGGAGCCCCCCTAGTTTTTGTAATAAATTCATTTTTATAAAATAAATTAAGGTAAATATAAACAATAATGTGTACTAAATTTTATTTACAAAATACTTACTATGTAGGGTGCTTGTTTTATGTCAACATACAGGCCGCCAATAATTTTATCTTTGTTTTCAGAGCCGCTATTATCTTTAACCAATAAAAATTGATGCAAACTGCATTATCAAAAAGAAAAACAAACGTTAAAATTCTTACCAGAAGCTTACCGATGTAAAAGCAACTTGCGCCGCCGCAGAGAATTACGAGGCATAAGATCTTTGTAATGGCCTGCATTTTGTTGGCTCAGTAACTACCAAAAGTATCATTGTGCCTTAAGGTTTTTATATTTTACACACGACTCTAGGCGAAATTCTATTATAGATTTAAAATATTTGGCATAATAATAATGATGTAATTGTTAAAAAATGATAAAGGTTTTAAAAGAAGTTTTTGAAATAAATGATTGCGACAAAATTTGAGCAAGTGTTCATTTTGGTAAAGTTGAATGAAACATACTTATAATCATTGTTCAAGTATTTGTGTATTAAAGTATCATTATTTACATTAAAATATACTTCCTCCTCAATCATTATTTATTTAGAAATATTCCTACTGAAAAAACTCGGATGAGAATCCGATAAGAATCACATGCGATTTTGGTGCGTGATTTTCGAATGAGAATATGTAAAGAGCTTCTGTCTGTGATGATAGATAATTAAATATAGTAATAATAAGATACCTCGAACTTGTCAATTTAAAAGATTTAATGGACATTAACTTATCGGACAAACGCATTAGGAAATTTCAACTAAATTATTATGAAAATTTTCTGTTTTTTTAAAGGAAAAAATGATTTGCAGTTTTTTTATAAAATGCGACTGTTTAATAACGAGTAAATTAAACTTAAAATATTGAAAATAGTCAAAATTTGAAGTTTTATAACTGTAAAACCAGGTCCTGAAAAAACTCTGAAAAAATTATGGACAGTTCATAACATTGAAAGGAACATGTAAACGCATTTTGGAAGAAAATAATTTTTTTATTTAGTGATCTGGCTGTAAAGAAACGGACATTTAATGTGTTTGTCCGATGAGCTAAGGTCCTTTGAATCTCTAAAATTGGCAATTACAAGGTATCTATCACTGATGCCTCTTTACATCGCATGATAATCAAATGAAAATCAGGTAATTCTTACTTTAAAATAACGCCAAAATCGCATGTGACTCTCACCTAATTCTCATTTGAGTTTTTTCACTAGGGATGAAATAATTAAAATTAGTTACTTAATTTTTTACATCGAAATTTATTCACAGTTTTTATACATATTTTTATACAAAACATAGTTTTAACAAATAATTCCTGTTTTAATTAAAGTAAAAAAATATTTTAAAAATACCGTTGAGTAATCGTAAGTGGAAACAAATATTTATACGATTCTTGTCACTTTAGCAATCCAATTGCGATATTTATATACATCTGTATAAACACCAGGAAAGTATTCGGAGCCGCAGTCGCGACCCCAGGATATAATACCCACTAAATAATTGTCAATTACGGCAGGCCCGCCAGAATCTCCCTGACAAGCGTCTGTATCTCCAACTCCAGCGCAAAACATTCTGTCAGTTACTGGATCTGGTTGATGTCTTTCCTTGCAAAGAAATCTATCGACTACGGGAACATGCGCCACTTTTAAAGTATGCGATGAATCTTCCGGTTTCTAAAAAGTTCTTATTTTCAGCCTTCTTATAATTAAACATGATTTTTCTTTTCGATTTACCTCTGTTCCGTATCCTGCGATAATTATTTTTTCTCCGACTTGTACTGGTCGGGATGTAACTTTGATAGCCTTTTGATTCTTATTGAATAGAATTGGTTTCTTCAACTGCAATTTATGCAAGCACTTATTAAATTAAGTAAGAAAATGCCAATGGTAATTTAACTCTGGGAAAAAGGATTTTTTAAATCATACCATCACTAAACTAATATCATTTTCCAATGTTAAAGGATTGTAGTTGCTGGCTAAAACGACTTTTTTAATTCTATGAATTACTCCTTCGTCTCTGAATTTCGAGCCAGTCCGAATGACAAGGCTATTTCTTGTTCTAAAACATGTATATTCTTAAAATTTTGCATATTATTGAAATGGATTTGATTGAAAACCTACTGAAAGCAGTGAGCGGCGGAAATAAGCCAAATTTCTGATATTATCGTTGCACCGCAAATGTGATGCCCTTTATAAATAACTTGTGCCTGAATTTTAAAATTGTAATATTCATTATTATTATTCATTTTTATAAACTGACTATTCATTCTTTCGTTCTTATTACTTTTTTTTTTAAATGTCTACTCACTTGGTATGGTACACTAGTCATTTCTTCGGAACGGCCGCCTATAATTCTCGGTTCTTGGGATGCATACAAAGTTACAAATATTATAAATTAAGCGAATTAACGTATTAATAGCTAATTATTAAAAGTTTAATATAAAGTTTTATTAGGTTTATAAAAGTCAAGGCTTACCGATTGGAACAAGAGCGCTCGAACTAGTGATGAAAATGGCAAATAATAATAGCATCGTAAAACTATTCTAGAACTTTTCGTATTTACCGGACAATCTCTAATTGCGTAAAGGTAATAAGGAACACAGTAAAAAGTTTCTTTAATATTATAAACGAACCGTGGAATTTTTATAATTGTCAAACGAATTCTGCGGACGAAATAACTGTTTCTGCGGGCACCGTGAAAGTCGAAATTGCACTGAAACTGCAGTTGCTTTGGTCTTGGTTGTATATCGGAAAGTTGGAATGGGGTAAATGCTTCTAAACAACCCGCGGCACGTTACATTGTTTCCTTCCAATAGATTACAGCGGCGTTTTTTCTTATATTCATTCTTAACTATTATTTATAGAATAAAAATTAATTTTCAATTAATTTTTATTCGAATTCGATTCGAAACTGCTTTTTCGCACTGCCATAAATCAGCGCCATAAGTTGTAGGTCGAAACCTCGAAAAAGCCTCGTTTCCCCATAAATAAAAATCAGTCCTCACAGCTTTCCAGCGGGACATGTCACGTACTCGCCACTGGAGACTGTGCACGCGGAAGCGTCACCGTCGCCCGGGCAAAAAATAATCAATTACCTCCTAACGAATGTTCGAGCACGGCGCAGGAACGTGCGGCAGCATCGTCGCGGCCGAGAGCGGGCCGCACGTGCGGGCCTCTCAAAATATACGTCCAGAAAAACTGGCGGGAGAATTAAGGAGGCAGGAGGGCCCAAAAGGAAGAAGCAGACAGGTGCCGCGCAGGGGATCCACGACGAGCGGGGGAGGGAGAGAGCCGCCGGCTAAAAGGAACAAAAGCGAGAGGGGAAACCTGTTGCCGTCGTAGGGTAGAGGAGCAGCACCTGAAAGGCTCGCCGTGCTGCTCAGGTGCACCGATTCGAATTTTAGTGTGGCCGAGGCGCGCTTTCGACTCCCCTCGTGCGTAAAGCGGCGCGCATAACGACGCGACGCCCTCGTCGAATCCATTCCGTCAAGCTTTTTTCACTCTCTCGGTAGGCGAGAGAGCTGCTTTTCCGGAGGCCACTCGCTTTTGTTCTCGCTGCCTCTCGGGAATGGCTGCGTCTCAGTTTTTCATAATTACCGATATAGACGCAAAAATCGTTCTTAATCGCACTAAGGATTATTACAACGCAGTTTTATGCGGAAAATTCTATGAAATACGAGTATTGATAAACGTCTGTTCTGATGTTCTCGGAACAATTTGTTAAGTAAACGGAGCGTACAATACGTAATATGTTTGGAGTTCAAACAATTAATCCGCATTAAAAGGTTTATATTATAATAATTAGTGACGCAAGATTCGTTCGATTTCCATTAAGCGCTCGATAAAGCATAAAGTACTGACAGCTACTGATAAGCGTTTATCGTAATTTATGCGATTTCAAAAGGCTGTATATATATATAACATAAAACACGGCAAGAGCAAAAACAGAAAAATCGTCGATTATTTAGGAAGCTAGAAAATCGAGGGACACCTCTCGCGGTTACAGAATCCAAGCGCATATCCATTACCGATCGTTCGCATATTTATCCGCGAGAATCTGCGCGGGTCATAAATTTCGTGCGCCTCGTCCTTACGCGAGATGCCGCCGTACAGGTGGAGGTGCATCGCCATCGCCGACGAGAGATGCGCTCTCGCGGTGAAAGGTGATGCGGCACTCGGTCACACCGCGGCTGCCGTTTGTTGCGCAACCTCGAATATTATTCAGGTTGCGGTGCGCAGCGGATTCGCGGCGCGTCTTTTGCAACGGATTCGAAAGACTTTACCGTGGGCTGCGCGTTTCTTTTGGGAAGAGAATCACTGCGGGCGTATCCTCATGCGTGCAGTGTACATATGTGTAGGAGACAGTCGTTTTTTAAAGTTTAATTATTTAGAATTCTTAGTGAATTTGGAAATTCGTAAATGTTCTTTAAAGAAAATGCCTGAACTTGAACAGACAGTTTAAGATTTGAATCGATCGCTATACAAGGATTTTTTTTTGTGCTTGAAGTATTTACTACATTCGCTTCGAGTAACGAATATTAAAAGAAATTTGCTTTGATTATTGCCATGCAAGTGCACGGAACGAGTCCGCGGATGGTAAAACATAGTATCAATGTTTTTACTAGCATAAATTTCGTCACACCAAGGCACGCGAGGACGACGTTCTCGTTCACCTTCGCGTAAAGGGAAATCAAGATGACGATCGTCGGGAAAAACAAAGATGGTTTATCAAGAAAATACAATAAGTTAAGTTCTTTTAAGATACGAATTTCAATTTAGCATTTTCAATTTATAAAAAGCACTAAATTGAGGGTTAATTCATAGACAAATATGATGACATAATCAACTATAAAGTATTGAAACTGCCATTGAAATAATACAGGATATTTTTGCTTTTGGTAAGAAATAGTAAATACAATTCTAATTTTATCTTACAGCGGTATGTTATGTAAATCTAATGTAAGATTATGAGGATACAATCCGTTTTCGGTTCAATGATTAAACTATTTGGTCGTTTAAAATAGCTGAAATTTTCTTAGAATTGAGTAAGTCATAGACGAGACTGCTAAACCGTTAATTCATTAATTGATTTTATTAATATTATTAAAATCACTAAAAAACTATATTCTGAAATAATGTTTCTCTCGTTTTTATGATTATTATTTACTATTATTAATATTCTTTTTTATACTTTCAATTAAATAAAATAGATTGCAAAATATTTAATCAATATTTAAGAATATTTATTGTAAGATAAGGAAAATCTTACAAGTCTAATTTTTTAATTTAAGTACTTTTAATTCTATTTAAAGTAAAATACTTTTCAAATATATTCAAAAAAGGACAATATTTTTTTATCTTTATTTTTTGCCTTGTTTGAAAATTATGATGTATATTTTTTATTTAGTGTTAAAACACACGTATGCATATAAATTGTTAATTAATTAAGTAATCAAATCACTAAAGCGGAGATATTCTAGCTAGTTGAGTAACAAACAATTTTTAGATGTTAAAATTTATTCATTATACTTGCAAATTATGAATGTAAATGCTTTTAAAAATGTTAACCATAATTAAGGCGAGTTAAATTTTTGAAAATTACATATTTTAAAAGTCCAGTGGATTAACAAACAACTTTTGAAACATTTATTAATTAGAATATATTTCACATTCTAAATTTTTGTCTATTATTGACTCTAGATGTCTGCAAAAAATTTGTACCCACTGGAAATTATATATTGTTGCTTTGAGAGTATTTCTGCCCTTCATTAAGGGTTTTCCAAATTAGAGGACCTTCCTTCGGATTGATCTTTGCTTAATAGGCAAGACAAGAGAAAGACGAAAAAATTATAAAATAATTGTAAGACTTCCGCTATGAGAAAAGTTAGATCGCATCGTGGTAACTAAAGGAGCTTCTTTGAAATGTATGCAGCTGCAAGTTAACAGTTCGAAAAACGGTACTGCTAACCCGTTGATTCTCTTCCAAGCATGTAAATTACATTAAGTATACAATTAATTTTTTCTTTAATAAATAAAACAATTCAAATGAGTAATTATAGTTGCTTGTATTGGCAACAGTTATGTATACATCTATGTTCATTTTCTGTGAGTATCAAAAATGTTTTTCTCAATGCAACTTCATACAAGATAAAATTAGAAGTGAAATTCAAATAACAACATTTTTAGATTATTTAGCTACGCAAATGTGTACTTAACTAAAACAATGAACAAAAATATTAATTCCAAATATAAGTCAAGAGTTTTAAATTAAGTTTTTAAAAAATATTTTATTATTGAATATTTTAAGATATTATTATTGTTAAATATTCAAAACAATTTTAGTTAGTCAATGACCACAACGTCGTCAAGTTACAAGCATAAAAAAAGCTATAGAAAGTAAAAAATTATGTGCGAGATCGCCTACGTATCAGAGACACTTTCTAGCAAAATTCTGTATTAATCAGAATCATTTCTATGATTTATAAAATGTATGAAACGAAATCGATTCTTAAAACATAAGGAATAACGTAATTACTTATATATAATTACTATTAGCATAATCACGGAGCAAGTAAAAAACAATTGTTTTATTGAAATTGGTGGCTAGCGAGGAGAGCGAGCAAGGTGGATACCCCCCTCAAATATGTTTAAGGCCAATTAAATTATAAATAATTTGTTTTACAGATTATTTTCTTCGAAATACTTAAACAGTTCATGAATACAACACAGTACTCAAAAACTAATACTAAATATGTCACAAAAGTATTAATCATTATTTATACTTCAAAGTAAAATCAATTTCAAGATAATTCATCTATAACCATCTTGCTCTTTGATCTTAAAATTTAACTGCTCCATAGAATCGTTTCTTATCGATTGGCAGTAAAAATAATCATTTTTCATTTTTTACATCTTTATACTTTAAAAATCGTTTATCTCAACTCAGCTTACATAATTTACTTTTATTTACTTTTTATTGATTAATGAAATGAAAAAATGAACTAGACGTAAATATTGATAATAAAACGAAATCATTTATATAATTCATCTTAAAAGAAATTTTTTCATTGGATTATCTACGTAATAGCAACATCACTTAACAACATAATCTTTTATAAATGTTCTTTAAAATAAAGATTAATGTTATAATATTAATTCAAAAAGTTAGAGCTGTAGAATTAAAGACTTACGCTTTATTGTGCTATCAGTGCAATGATTCAAAAAAAAATTTTTTTTAAAAGGTGCTTTTAAATAATTTATTTTTATTTAAAAAAATATACAGTATAAAAATAAAAACTATTCCATCATTAACGTTCACTTTATTTTTTAGTTCTCTTTAATATTTAATTGTACAATAAATTTATCAGAAAAATTTAAAGCCACAGCTGTACTTGACTCGAAGTCGAATGAAACAGAAGCAGTCAGTAGCATTACTTAGCTATAAACGTAATTACATCGTGAATAATTTTTCCAAAAAGAGTCTTCGGTTGATAGGTTGGCCGAGCAGTCGTAGTAGTCGTCGTCGGCTTAGGCGTTTGATTCTGCTTCGATATTCCAGTTTCTTTGGCGATCCAGCCAAGGTAATTGTACACCGTCGTGTAAATCCCCGGGTAGAAGTTAGATCCGCAATCCATTCCGGAGGACACGACGCCGGCCAACTCCCCGTCGATGATACCTGGACCTCCAGAGTCACCTTGGCAAGCGTCGGTGGGTCCATTGCCAGCGCAGAACATGTTCTCCGTGACGTGATCGCGAACGTATCTGCGTTCGCACGTCGCGTGCTCGACTACCGGTACGGTGGCTGTTTGCAAGACCTCGGAATAACCTTTGAATTCCTAGAAGCAAGATTTTTTATCGAAATGACATTTTTCACTTGGGTCTTGCGAAAAACTAGATCGGTTAAGCTTACGCCTTCTTTTCCGAATCCTGTGATTGTCATTATGTCACCGGTTTTCGGTAGCTTCGTTGCGAGATGAATAGGCTTTTGGTTTTCATTAAATTCTATGGGGTTTTTAAGCTGCGAATCATAACATAAATTTTCATCATTTAATCAGATTTCATTGCGAATCTGATTATTACTAATCGATTAAGTTTATTGAATTGTACCTTAATTAAGGCTATGTCGTTGTCATCACTTTCTCTGTCATATTTAGGGTGAACTATAATTTTACTAATTACGTGGTGACTTCCTCCAATCGATTTAGAAGATGAACCGGTTAAAACGGACCACGTGGGTTTAGATTCTCTTTGAAAAAGGTTGGTCAGTAATTGAGTTCATTATTATTTTCTTATTTAAAAGAAAATTATTGTATGTACTTACGTAAAACAATGAGCGGCACCAAGCAGCCATGTTTCAGAAATAATTGATGCACCACATATTTGAGCGCCATTTTCTAAAAGTTGAGCCTAACATATGTTTAATTATAGAATATAATAAAACAATCATACAGATTTTTTAATTTTCTTTCTAAAGATATAGTACGTACTTGATATGGAAAACGATCTATCGTAACGTTTCTTCCACCTACAATTCTTTCTTTCTTGTGTTCTTCCGCACCATCATTCTCTAAATTACAATAATTTATACAGAAACATTTGCGCAATGAAATTCGAAAAAATCTTTCGTTTAAAGAATCTCACTTCACTCACCGATATAGTAAGAATGTGCACCAATAATGAGAAGAGAAAACCACAATAAATTCATGATGAACACAAGTAAAACTAATTTTTAAGAACGGTTTTTTTCTTTTCCCCTTGTATTAATACTTTTACAAGTCTCCAATAGAAGCCAAAATGTGATAATATTTGCTCAATGGTATTGATAAAAACAAGGTTTGAGAACATCTGTCCAATAGAC
This sequence comes from Ormyrus labotus, assembly GCA_035582975.1. Lineage (NCBI taxonomy): Eukaryota > Metazoa > Arthropoda > Insecta > Hymenoptera > Ormyridae > Ormyrus > Ormyrus labotus. The sequence goes on along the minus strand of JAWWEO010018938.1, from coordinate 9,831 downwards.
AAAGACACTTTTTGATCATTCTTTTTGTTAATTGAAGTGTATGGGTTTTTGAGATAAGAAAAATGTGTGTGGAGTTAAATGAAATTGTAATGTATTAAGAATCAAAATTTTATAACTCTATAAATTAAAAAAAAGCAATTTCTTTTCATGAAATAAATCATTTCAGGATCTATCAATATTATTCTGCGAATGATAAAAATATTGTTCGATTATTTGTTATAAATAAATTATGTGGGAAAAATATTACTTTTGCGCTACAAAACTTATTTATTAATTTAAAAATATTTACTGGCTCTAAAACACAATAAACAAAGTTTTTCCGGCAAAAGTCGAAGAAGATTATAACAGTTTCGATTTTATAAAAAAAAAAGACATAAAATCTGGCCAATTTAATTACGTTAACATTCACTAATAATGAATAGGAAAACGATAAAGTTAATGTTTTGACGCGTTTAATTCAGAGAAATTGAAGAGTAATCTGAGAAAACTGATTGTACGTTCAAGGGTGCAAAAACTGGTAAAAAATATAAGGGGATGTAAAATTAGTTTTTTTTTTCAGAAGATCTGGAGTATCTTTCTAAACATTGTCTGTATTTTATTTGAATAATCCTACCAAAAAGCTGATTGATTAATTTACCAATATGGAAGATCGCTTGATTGGTTATTTGGACTAATTCACAAACACCTTATTTCATTATTACAGCACGGACATAGATTTTCAACGCAGATTATTTACTTAAGTTTTTAACTTTTGGTCTGCCATATGAAATCTGCATATCATGAATTTCAAAAATATGAAAGCGGATTTGTAATTGGTGGCTATTAGAATTCGGACTTTCAGGAGAAAGCAGGTTCGAAATCATTATAATAAAGTTAATAAAAATATACAATATATTTAAAATAAAGCGTACTATTTACAATGATAAGGAGTCTAGAATTATTGGCAATACAATAATATTGCAGCGTCGTCGGAATATTCACCAGAGACAGCTTGGTTGCTGGCTATTCGTGCATGCACGCGGAATTTAACATTTTAACGACGGTATCTCCCTGCAACAGAGCACTAAAGTTTGACGTAAACGGCCAAGGTTAGCCATCTTTGTTCTCTCATTTTACCTCCTTTCTTCATCTACTTTTTCGTTTGCGCTCTTATTTTTTTTAACAAATTTGCCCTTTCTCTCCCTCTTTCTCTTCTGGCATAGAAACAATATTCTTGTAACAATACATTTCTAATCTACAATGTCATTATTTTACAGGGAAAAAAGTAAATATGCATTATAAGTTGTATTGCAGTCATTTTCTCTGTGAGCTACCTCCGTTTTGACTCTCGGCTGCAACCCTTGCAGCGAGGTTCGTCACGATCGCGGCTGATTCTCTCGAACCCAAAACTGCCCTCTCTCTGCAGGTATACATAAAATTGAACGCCTCGCGCTTTACTTTGGCTGCCTGCAAGGCGGCGCGCGACGGGCTTCTCCGAATGTGCACGTGCGCCAGTTCGCAATCGGTGGGCCGAAAACAAGCTGAACGCATATAGTCGGCCATACGAAAAAATCAACGAGCCGAGACAGGAGAAACTGGTTATTCTCTGCCTTCTTTTTCTTCCTCTTTTTGCGAAGGTGCTTAATTTAGGGCCATCCTAAGCTCGACCGTCTGTAGAACCGTACACTTATGTGTGAAAAATGTGCACTTGTATTATAAAACACTGAACGGTAAGTCAGTAATAGCAATGTCAAATAACTGTGATCAATTATCAGAATTATGATCGTTGCATGGAAACAATAACTTTGTCAGATTCAAGGAGAAGAGTGTTTTAAGAAAAATCATTGCACTCACTAATGATTGCAGGATGCTCTTTGTCAGTAGGGTGAATACTTTTTAATATTTTTTACTAAGCAAAATTTACTAAATTTATAACATAAATTTTAGTAGACTGTCCTCGAGGTGCCATTGAATGTAATTTTTCCTAAAACGCTTTTCTCCATGTACATACAAAAATAGATGATAATAATTTTTTTATTGCATTTTAAAAAAATTTAAATTAGAGCAAATGCATGTGCAGTAAATCTTAAAAATTTCAACAATGCTGCAAATAGTTAATAAAAAGTTCAATAATATTCTATAAAACTTGGCAAAGATTAATACTAAAAAATACGATTATACTGGTATAGATAAATGTAATAAATATAGACAATATATAAACTTATGAAAAACAAAACAAAACAAAACTCTATTTTATGAAATAAATGTTAAACCTTAAAGAGTATTTGGTAATAATCAAGGGACTTTTTTAACTCTTTAAGTAGAATTTAGCTGAACCATCGACTGAAGAAAGTAAAAAAATAAATAATTAAGATGCAAGAAAAAGGAAAAAAATGACAAAGTGATTTCGGACCGAGCCTCCGACACCATTGCACGGCGCAGGATCCGAAGTATGAGGGTCAGACGAAGATGAAGGTACGAAGACGCGAAGCATAACCGGTTTTCTCGAAAGAGCTTTGGAACGAGAGAGAGAGAGAGAGAGAAGAAGAGAGAAAGATAATCGCAAAGAGAACGAAAGAAAAAAGATAAAAACGTACAGCGGAGAAGCAGAGAAGAGGAAAGAAACCGGTCCCTCTTGGTTGCAAGGCGACGTTCCAAACTAGAGTAAAAGTTTCTTGCATCTCTCTTCTCTGTTGCATATATACGTAACAGATCTTCTCCTGAGCTTCTCCAAATTTACTTTTTACAACGTATGCGGTGCGTAAATCCATTTTTCTTTGAAACAGTAGAAAACTACCAAATCAAATAATTTGTAAATACATATTTCGTTTTTAGTTTTCGACATCCTGAACAACAAGTCTATCAACAGAAATAAAAAGTTAACTATAATCAAATAAAAAAATCGAAATCCGTCTTTGTTATTAAAATCCTTACTAAAATGCAAAAAGTATTTCTTTCAAAGAACGAAAACGCTCGGCGTAATTCTGAAGCAGAAAATTCAGACAGAGGCTTCACCCAGAAAAAAACTAAAATTGGCGCTCGAGCCGAGGCAACGCTTTTGCATGAGCGCAATAAAGTATAACGTTATGACGGACCGCTCGTTCTTTGGTATTTCCTACGAAGCATCTCTCCGATCTAAATTCTTCGGTTAATTACATGCTTCGGTAATAATCGACGCTCTCCACATCTCACTCCGGCATCCCTTTATTGCTTTTCTTCCTTTTTTAAACAATTTTTCTTCGCAATACTTCCTTTTTCCTAGCTGCGCATATATGGATTAGGTATGCAAGGCCAGCGATCATTAGATGTATCCGTTCGGCTTTTCTCATACTTTTCTTAGTGAATATTTTACCCTTCGATGCGGACTATTTCTATACTTGTTCTTCGAATGGACGCTTTATTGTTTAGGTTTCTTGAGCATGAATACTTCTTGCATCGAGTGAAGTAGACAAAAGGGGAAAGAATAAACTAAACATGCCCTTTTGAGAAGCAAATTTCGAATGTTTAAACAAGTCCATAACAAGTTTTCATTAATATATACTTTAAGCAATGACTCATCCTTAATACAGCTTGAAAGTACCAATTAAAAAGTAAGCCATCGGTACGCGAGTTTGACGAGGAAAACTGACAGTGGTTCGCCAGTAAAACGAGCAAAAAGCGAAGTAAGCTCTACCGGGGATCTCGGGATGCGGGGCACCATGAAGAATGCAGGATAGGCATGCACTGCCGCGTCGCTGCAGAGCAGAGGACCAGTTCTGGACTGAAAAAAGTCCAGTGTTCAAGGATAAAGCTTCCTGAGTGCGCGCGGGAAGCTGCCTCATTGGTCGAGAATCCCCCTCGACTCCCCGCTCGCTAAGAGCAAGCTCGAGTAGAAAGAGAAACTGCATTGTTTTTGCGAAGCGGCGAGAACCAAAACAAATAGTGATGCGCGCCAGATTTTTTCGCTCGGAATCCGAGTCGGGAAAACGATTTGCTTTTTTTAAGATTAATAACAATAAATGTAGAAAGCTGATATAATATGTATTTACATCAAGCAGAAAATTTTTGCTTAAAAATTACCACTAAATTTGAGTGACACTCGGAGGATTTTGACAGTATGGTGAATTTTATCCCCATTTGCATGAAATATTTAATAGATTATTATGCTTTAAATTTTATTTTTCTCTATATTTGTTCATTTCCTTAACATTTATAATAAAAGAAATGCATTTCTAACGTTTTACAAATTCGTCATTGATGTTCAATTTTGTATATAGATAAATGATGCTAGTTGAACCATTCCGGCATCGTAAACGTTTAGTCAAATGTGAGAAAGAAAAGTGAGAAAAGTCCTGGATTAATATTCTTAGGTGTAATTTTTACCCGAATTTTATTTGTAATTTTTATCGGAAATTTTTTTCCGTATACAAGTGTCTAATAACATCAAAACTAGAGGTTCGGAAACCACATAAAACTGTAGGTCCCCGTTGTTGCACTCAAGTGTAACAATGCAGAGCCATGCAAGACTCGAAAAGAGAACTTTGATATAGGCTGCAAACTTAAAAAAAAATGTGTCGAAAGTAATATATATTATAATACTACGCTCAAAAATTTTGAGCATGTTTGAAACAAGGTGTGAAATTGCAATGCATGTACACTCAACTATGTTGAAACTTTTTAATTGTAACGTACTCAATAATCCGTAAATAGATCTTTTTTCAAATTTATATAGCTTTGTATTTATTTTTATTTTTACACAATTACTATTCAACTTTTATGGAAACGTACTGCTTACGATGAAAAGCTTTGGTAAAATCATTGTAAAAACGTCTGCATAAGTTCACTAATTCACTTTAGCAAATAAAGTATTTATTTATTTATTTCATACTCTGAAATAACGTTTTTACTTATAAATTTTCCATCGATAAGCGATAATAAAAATCTCCCGCGTAAACGGCACATATAGATGGCAGAAAGGAATAACCGCGCGCGGGAGAATCTCCCGCCAAATCTCAGCTAAACAATCGTATACTACACTCGAGAGACCGGATCGGTAAGTTTGCCGATTTTGCCTGCAGGATCGCTGCTGCTCGGTCCACGGAATAAGAGGCTGTTGACCGGGCCGCCATTTTGGCTGGCGTTCTCCACGTTCGCTTAAACGTAGTACTACGCACAGCTGACCGGTTACGTGCTCTTACTATACTATACTGTACTCTTCGTGAACTCGATGAGCTGGCAATGCTCGCGCGTCACTTAAAGATTAAAGGAGGCGACCCTGATTACAAAATCTTCGTTTCTCCTTTTTGTTTAACTCATCTTCACTGTTCATTTATTTTTTAAGAATAGCTATTGTTGGCAATAACGAATAAAATTACTAATTGGATAATTTTAATAATTACTACGGAGTTCTTTAAAAAGCAGTAATTAATTTAAGTTTTTAAAAAAAATAAAACCAATCGATAATTTTCTAATAATCATAAACTATTAATTACTCTTTTGTCTTAAATGTACAATGGCTGTACAGATTTGTCTCGAAAATCCTTAATAAAATCTACTAATGAAGAGAGCATTTTACTAGCCGAATTCAAATCTACGGCAATGTTTGGAAGATACTGACTAGTATCATTAATGAAGACGACTCAAAATGCAGTCCCGTAAGACACTCATAAAAGTATTTTCAAGCTTAATAATATTATTCATTAAGGCTGAAGCTTCGCTTCGTATATCATGTTTTTGATCTTTGTCGTTAGATATCTGATCCAAAGCCTTATAAATCCCTTCAAAATTTTTCTTTAAGCCTCTAAAGGCATCTGAAAGGCGTGACCATCTTGTCTCCGATAAATTTTTAAAATAGGTTCTTGAATCTTTAATATTAACCATCGTGAGGTTGAAGCGTTAAAAAATACAAAGAATTGTTGCCAAATTCCGAAGAATCTTATTGCAATAATGCATTCCTCTACGCTACATTCTCCAACTAAATTTAGTGAGTGACCAGTGCAAGGAATGTAAAATGCTAGTGGATTTTTTCACTCAACATAGCTTGAAGTCCGTTATATTTCTCGGACACATTACGGGCGTTGTCGTACGTCTGTGCTCGATAATTTTCGATTTTTATATTGTGTTTTTCTAATAGATGCAATACATTATCACGCAGCGATCGACCTTTGTGGCTTTTAATTGGTAAAAAGAAAAAAAAAACGTTCATAAACATTATTGTTTACAAAATATCGAAAAACTACAGATAATTGATCAACATGAGAAATGTTTGGAGTTGAATCTAAAACAAGACCCCATTTTGTTGATAATGCATTACATAATTTTTTTTGCCATGGCTTCAACAAATTCCTCGAAACTAGTTTTCGACAAATAGGATACGTTTCCACGACCCTTATTTGCGTAACATTTTATGTGTTCTTCCAAAAATGGATCAAATTCAGCAATTAATTCAATTATGCCTAGAAAATTTGTATTGTTTGGAGAACCTACTGTTTCATTAGTACCCAGCGAAATGGAAGCCCTCTTTCACCCAAACACCGGATTACCGATACAACTTTTTCAGTACTTTGAACCGGTATCGAATTTCATTCTTAAGAGCTTTGATAAGATTTTTGTCTATTCGAAAATTTTTTTAAGAGTACGCAATATATTCCATCATTGATTTATTATGATCTCGGCTATTTTCGTGAGAACATATAATTTCACTCGCTTTTTTCCAATTACAGAATCCGCCTTTTATAAAAGGAGTATTATAATCTAATGAAAGTAGTTTGCAAACGTAGCAAAAAAACTGATCCACTTGATTCCGTAAACATAAGCCACTTTCTTTCGCATTTTTGCCAATTCTGCAGATTTTTTAAAAATAATTGCGGTGAAAAATATCTATTTTGATGATTGTAACGTCGCTTTCATGTTTTAAAAGAAGAATCCTTATTTAGAAAGAAACAAAAATTTTTACGCAAATATTTTTCACGTTCAAGGCTATCTTCATTCTATTTTGAAGGCCACAAGGCCATAATGATCTCTTATTACATCTTCAAAAAATATTATCTAAATTATCTTTAAAAATTTAACAGTAAAAATTTTTAGATTGTTATAGAATCGCATTAAAAATTTAAATCTTTCAATTTTTTAAAGAAAAATTTAGAATTTTAGAAAAGTTACAAGTGAACTGATCGATATTTTTAATTGCGTATTTTATTAAAATAACTTTTATATCTATATCAGACTGATCGTTTAATGTAGATTTATAAATTCATTGTTATTAATTAGTGCTTTTTTTCCTTTTTATCTGAAATTTCAGTGATTTGAATTGGGCTTAACACATTTATTTTGGACGTATTTCTAAAAATAGTTTCTAAACATTAATTTTTTTTCTAAAAATACTCATTTCTTAGTTAAAAAGTAACTTAGAACGACGTTCAAAAATGGATTTTGAAAATTTTGCACTCTAGTCATTTGGGAACTTTTTCGATAAATTAATTTTTCACGGATAGGGTGGGAGCCAAAACAACCCTTAACATTTGTCTAGATTAACCAGTACCTTAATAAAAAAATATAAAAATTACTTTTTCAAGTACTCCGTAGAAACTTTAAAATAAGTTAAATTAAAGTATATTATAATACGTAGTTACTAAGATATTAAACTTTTAAAATTTTCTTTTTTTTTTACTGAGTGAACGCAAACTTTTGACCGGTAGTGTATTTTAAGTTCCGTGACAATATAGAGGTGCATTTGAATCACCTGGAGACTGTCTTGAATCGTTTGAAGGGTAAACCTGTCATTTTGGCTGTAGATACCAATGCTGAGAACCTTTTGTGGGCGACTGCGAAAGACAAATATGAGATAATGACGGTTAAGGAAAGAAGACGTCATCCAAATGGTCAAATGTTCGCTTCATTGATAAATCATTTTGGCCTTCAAATTTTAAATAAAGCAGCGAGCGCAATCGCTTATCTGTTGAGACTATATGAAATATTACAGTACAATTTAATTTTACAATTAAGTGTTGTAAGCATAGACGGAAAAACCCACTTTTTGTCCCTGATAAGCGGGACGAAAGTAGCATATTTTTCCCGAAAACTAATTCAGCGGGGAAAAAGTAAAATTAGTGGGGCAAAAGTAAAGGGTATAGCTAGTGAAAAATGCCCCGGAATGAATTTCATATTTGATTGAATGGGTCAAAAGAACATAAAAAGATTTCATTAGTCAAATTTTTAGACCGCTAGGTGCCTCCCTCGGGTCACAAACCTGAAAAACGTTGTTTTTGACTTTTTTGTTTTTTTAGCGCATTTTAGCTCCAACAAATCTGAAAAAATCATATAAGTGCATTTCTGCATCACGAATTACCCTGAAATTTTTCATATTTTTAGAACCTTAAATGCACCTTAGAAAAATTCCCAAAATTTTCAAATTATTTTCTAACCTCAAAGGTATTAATTGGCAAAGTTTTAAACATGCTTATTTAATGTACTTTTCTTTGTTCTTTTAAACTGTGGAGTTTAAAATTCTGAAAAAATGGGAAAAAATCCTTAAAAATCGAAAAAAGCGCTTTTTTAACAACTTTTAGACGATTTTATCAATTTTTCAGAGCTCATAGATCGGATTTGACGTCAGAAATCGATTTACCGACCGAAAATTATATAGAAATACCTCCGAGGATAGTAAATATTTTATATAATTAATAAAAATTATAATCTAATTTTCGTAATAATAAATATTCATTAAAAAATTAACATTGCAAATGATGTCACTTTTTTTTATTCAGAAAATTTTAATAGAAAAGGTGATATTATTATTACAAATATTAAAACATTTTTTTAACAATCTCTAATTATTTAATGAGGTCTTTTTCAACAGGGTTCGTCACTGTTCTCATTAATTACAGGATTTGTTTCCTCGTAAGAAAATAGTTCTGTTAAATCTTTAGCAGGTTTAATTATTTTGGATTGATATCTAGCATTTGAAAGGTAATAGATTATCGCTGCTAAATGAGAACAGCAACCGACGGTTCTTAAGCCATTAAGACAACTACACGTATGTCGTAAAATTCCGGAGTATCCAATCGAATTAGGTCTATAATGTATATAACATTGTAAGCTTTTTTCGTAATATGTCTAGATCTAACTGATACTTTAAATATATCTGGCTGCATTTTAACATATTCCATATTCAAAATATTATCTTTATCAAGCATTTCTGCCAAATATGAAACAGCTTGTCCTAATTGATAGGTTCCAGAAAAAAATATTTTCAAATCTTTTTCTGTTAACTTCGGAATGACCGACAAAATGTATGAAAATTAAAAATTATTAAAAATAAAAAATATCATCGTATTCTGCAAATAATTTTGAGTCAAAGGTGTATTTAGTACTTTTTTGAATAGATGCATAGTTTCCGAGAACCAAATTAATTAATATTCGAAACTTCATAAATTTTTTCCTCAAAAACGGTGTGTCTAATCATAAAATCACTAAGTACACTTTTTCTCCAAATTTTATGCAGTGTACTGGGATTTTTTATTTTTCGAATTTTTGAATTTTTAGGTTTTCGTAGTTCGTGCGCCGCCGGTAGGTGGCAACGTGGAAACCGAAATAGAGTTCACGCAATAAATTGTATATAAGGACGTGCAGTCGGATGCGTAGTAAAAAATTTGGAATTTTTAAAAAAAAAATTTTTTTTTATATTTTGCAGGACCCCAAGACGGTCAACAGCACTTGCCGCTGAAGGCACTTTAAACGCCTTATGGCTTTCGACATTAGTAGATTGTAATAAAAAGCGACGCCGTACGACACGAGGCCCTCAAATACCGCCTTAAACACGGTTACCACATTTTCGAATCCGAATCCTACTTTAGTTTCTCGATTGAGCCCTTT
>JAWWEO010018937.1:0-18819 GCA_035582975.1 Ormyrus labotus | reverse complement strand
TTAAGTTTTATGAATAAAGAATGAATAAAATTTTATGCTAAAAAATATAAAAAAAGTGCTTGCACTACAATTTATTTTTAGTATACTAGTTACATAATATTTTACTTGGGAGTCAATATGCATAGCGGTAATGATAAAAAAGGTTTTGATGCTGAAAAGTGGAAACGTGAAAATCCAGGTCCAGGTGGTGGGAGATTGCTGTGAATCGAAGGAGCAAGGTTTGATGATCATAGTGACGCAGCCAGAAGAGTAGAAGAAAGGAGGCGCTCGATTGTTGATGGCCGCATAGAGTCTCCCTCTGACGCCACAAAACATAAAGAAGAAGAAGAAGAAAGGAGGCGTCAGTCTGAGCAGAAAAACAATCCTGGTGGTCCTAGACGTTAAGTAAAGGGTAGTCGTTGTAATTTAAAAATAAGGAGGTTGATATGTCTAATACAAAAACAGTAAGGGCGTTGATTAACGCTTTTAATGTACATAATTATAATCGTAACACAGTTGAAACTAATTTTACGCTGCAAATCAGGGGCAAGACGGGCTATATCGTAGTCTCATTTGAGAAGAGTATGGATACGTATCAGTGTAGAAGATATCTGGACAGTATAAAAAGGAAGATAATACGTGAATTCTACGGCATTGAAGAAAGTAATGATGCAGAAATATTGGATACAGCTAAGCTGATTTTTGATGTTAATTCTTTCCCGTTTGATATCAGTGATAGAGACTGGTCTTGGGATGAACAGCATGGGTTTAAGTTTGTAACACCTGTAGATAAAGGTGTAATTTTTAATTTAAAGTCTCACTTGGCTGCTTCACTTGCAAAGGATGTTATAGAAGGCATGCCAACTTGTAACATTAGGGCATCTGACAGGAAAGGTTATTTATGGTACGGTAAATTTGATAATAAAAGATTACGTCAGCAATTTGAGCGTGAGTTTTTATCAAGGATGAGGGAAAGATATGAGAATGCTCCTAAGAACCCTCTGAAGGTTGAAGGCAATAGTGTATATATCAGGGACGTTTTTGATGACGCTCGTTTTATTGATAGTGTAGTAAGGTATAAGACATGGCTTGAAGGTATGTATCTTGGAGTTGACAGTAGCACTAATCATAGAGTGAAGTTATTTAAAGATATGATAATAGAATCTATTAGTCAATCGACAGGAGTGACAATATATGGCTTTGTATGTGCTTCCCCTTTAGATAGAAAAGAGGCATCAGTTCTTGTGCCTGTTATACTAGATGATAAAGGAGCTAGATTATTAACACACGAAGAAGCTCTTAAACTAAATTATGCATTTAATAATGTTGTGCTTGGTGATCTTAATGGTAAAACTCAAGCAAAATTATCAGTGAATGGAAGCAATGTAGTGTATGGCATAGACTTTTCTAATCCAGAAATTTCTCACTGTGTGATAACCAAAATAATAGAAAGCTCTGTAATCAACAAAGACCATGAACTGGCCATTGACCCTGAGCGAGCATTGTCGCCTGTACAGTCGCCATTCAATTCTCCTATGCATGCAGGACCGAGTGGACTAAGAACACCGCCCAACCGAAGGAAAACAGATACAGACAGTGGTTATGATAGTAATAAAATGTTGAAGCGATATGCATAAGCAAATATAAATACACAAAAATTGTCAATTTTAATTTAAATTAAATTTACCATGTGCAAGAATTTTCTGTAAAAGGCTTATAGCCTGTTAAAATTTCAAAAAATAGTATTCCTAAACTCCAGTAATCTACTGAACATGTATATCTCTTGCTTTGTAAAATTTCAGGTGCAACATAACTAAAAGTACCAACTAACGAATTTGTAGCTGTTGCATTACTAAGTTCTTTAGCATATCCAAGATCAATCAATTTGTAAATCACCTAAAAAATTTTTGTATAAAATTGTAGTAAATCAATTTTAAAAATAATTTCTTAATATTTATTAATTACCATTCCATTTTGTTCATGAAGAACAATATTTTCAGGTTTGAGATCTCTATGAGTTATATGTTTAAAATGTAAATATTGAAGGGCTGAAGAAATATCTTTTATAACTGATAAAGCTTCATATTGTGTCAATCCACAAGCATTTTCCGGTTTTTTCAAAATCTTTAATTTTCAAAAATATTCCTTAAAATTTGTTTATCTAAAAAATTAAAAAATGATTTCTAAAATCATACCTTCCTTAAATCCCCTCTATTACAAAATTCCATACAAAGCACTGCTGATGAAAATATAATTTCTGTAGGAAGCAATACAGATTTAATGATATTTGGATGTTTTAAATATTTCATTATTTCTATTTCCTGTATCCATCTTTCTCTTTGACGTGGTGTTATTTGAGAGTTTGCTAACATACATACCTTTATAGCTACAAAAAAAAAAACAAATTTTATACAATACTTTATGTATTACTTTTATTATTTACTTACCAAGTCTTTTATTTGTATCTTTTTCTTTCCATAATTCAACTTGGCCAAATCCTCCAGATCCAAGTAATTTTTCATATACCCAATTACCAAAACTCTTTGAAGCCATAATTAAAGAGTATAATTGCATTCATGTAGTTCTTTATAAAAGTAACTTTTACTTGATAAGATAAAAGTAATTAATAACAAATGACATAAAAAATGACCAATTCTGTGAAATTTTTACCACAAATTAAAAGCATTATTTTAAATATATTATGCTTCTTGGAAACTTCATAGTGATCACTTCACCAACAAAAAAATCATAAAAAATCATAAAAAATCATAAAAAATACATTTACATGTAGAAAATCACTACATATTTACTTAATTACTAATCATCTTTATTCTACAATCCGTAATTCGTTTTATTTTAGTGTCAAGAATGTAATTTACTTTCATATTTTCTATCAACATTATATTCAATTAAAATATTTCATTGCGCATAATCATCAAATGATAGATACTCAAAAGTACTTTTATTACACCCACGGAAACTAAAATAACTAAAACAAATAAATTAAAATAACTAAAACGTAATTTACTCGAGCAGAACTCTTTTAAAGACTCCATGTGTTTTGGAAATGGCGACTTGTTGCAATATATATATGCAGTTTATCTTATATAGCACTAGCAGTGGCATGGCGCCGACGCTGTACCTAAATCTAAATATGTAACAGCCAAATAATGGCGGGAGTCCTCAGTTGCTGTGGTGCATGGAACGCTAGTTGCGTTATTTCTTTTCTTGTGAGTTTTTTGTTTTTATTTCATTTTACTGTGGACTTCAAGGTAATATCATTTTAGATTGTTGCTGCTGATGAATTGTGTGATAAAATTTTCGAAGTGATTAAAAGCGGAACCAAGAGTCGGAAATACCGGACAGCCGTACATAAATGCGAATCTATCTCGGATATATTACGTTCCAGAACTGACTTACACGTTGATTATATTGTTTTTGCTTTCGACGGTCGGCTTACTCATCTTGTGAATGAGGTAATCAATACTTTCTTTCAAATTATTATTCTTTAGATGCTTTCTTATTATGCTACGTAGGTTATGTTGTGAAGCATTTTTAATTTTTTTTTTTTTTTTTTTTTTATTTAGCTTAGCATTACATATTTGTTCTTGACAAGGTTTTTTTAATTTTATTTTTTAATTTTTAATAAATGTTTTAATTACTTTATGTTATATTTTTAATAAAAAGTATATTTTGTATTAAAAAATCAATTTTTTTTAGGTAGAAACAAATATAAACCTATTGGATGAATTTTATATAATCTCAGGGCGCATTTGTCTAGTGAATTGTTATGATTCTTCAAATAGTATGGGATTGATATGTCATGCTGCAAATCGATTAAGAGATAAATATTGCATCCACCTATTATCAGTTAATATCAATGTAAGTTTTTAAATTTAAAAAAATTTAAATTTTACAAATTTATTAAAAATTACTGTTTTTGAAAAAAGAAATTTTATACTACATCAAATTTTTTTATTTTTACAGAGTTCAGAAAGTCGTAAAAATTTAGCAGAAAGAATTTTAAATCTGTCTGAAGCTTTAATAGGTGTTAACAGTGGAATCCCAGACATAAATATGTTGGCTGAACTTTAGAATTATTATTTAAGGGTTAAATAAAATTTTTATCTAAGTATTGTTTAATAATCACACCAAAATGAAAAGAAATTCCAGTAAGTCTTTAGCCTATGCCTCAAGTCAGGAAGACAGTGAAAATGATAGCGATGAGACTGAATGTAGCATTGGAAGTAACTCAACAGCAGGGACACATCGAAGTGATACTCCTACTAGATCAGCCCGTTTTAAAAGGAAAGGACGTCGTAGGAGCAAAAATTCAAAAACTAAACCAACTACTGATAAGACCCTCTACAAGTTTTGCTGTAGTATTAAAGAGGACCATGGTCAGCCACTTTTTGGTGTTCAATTTAATCATCATCTTAAAGAAGGTGAACCTATGGTATTTGCTTCTGTGGGAAGTAATAGAGTTAGTATTTATGAGTGTCCAGAAGGTGGTAGTATAAGATTGCGTCAGTGCTACGCAGATCCTGATGCAGAAGAGAATTTTTATACCTGTGCATGGACATTTGAAGAATCAGGTAAACCTCTTCTTGCTGTAGCTGGTTCTCGTGGTGTTATTCGTATTATTAGTCCAGTTACAATGACTTGCATCAAACATTATATTGGTCATGGTCATGCTATAAATGAATTAAAAATTCATCCTAAAGATCCAAATATTTTATTATCAGCTTCTAAAGATCATGCTTTACGTTTATGGAATATTAAGACTGATGTATGTATTGCAATATTTGGAGGCGTTGAGGGTCATCGAGATGAAGTATTGAGTGCCGATTTTGATATGAAAGGCAGCAGAATTATTTCTTGTGGAATGGATCACGCACTTAAACTTTGGAATTTGGATAAGGCAGATATGCAAGAAGCGATAAGACAATCGTATTACTGTAATCCAACTCGAAACGGCAGGCCGTTCGATTCTGTACTTCAGCATTTTCCAGATTTCACGACTCGCGATGTTCATCGTAATTACGTAGACTGCGTTAAGTGGTTCGGCGATTTTATACTTAGTAAGAGCTGCGAAAACTGTATTGTTTGTTGGAAACCCGGCCGACTTGAAGACTCACACTTGCGTAATAACGAAACGAGTGCGACTGTACTTCACCGTTTTGAATTTAAAGAATGCGATATATGGTTTATAAGGTTTTCAATGGATTTTTGGCAAAAAACTATTGCTTTAGGTAACCAAGTAGGCCGTACATATGTTTGGGATCTTGAAGTGGATGAACCTGGACAAGTAAGGTGTTATTCATTACAGCATCCAAAATGCACAGCTCCTATCAGACAAACAAGTCTGAGCAGAGACGGTTCTGTGCTACTATGCGTATGTGACGATGCTACTGTGTGGCGATGGAATCGTGATCATTAATGATTTTTTAGCAATTTACTAAATAGTATAAGTTTTAGTATATTTTAAAATACTATTAACAAAAATGAAATATGAATTAAACGTTCTATTTTTATAGACAACATGCATGACTGTAATAAATTTGGCTGAATGTAAAAATAAAAGTGTTATATTTTTTGTTAGGAACAATTAATTACTAAAAACCATCAAAACTGACTTAAATAAATATGAATTTTTTTCAAGTACACAAATTTGAAGTTTTTAAATGATGGTAGAGATTTAGCCAATGTATAGAATCTTTAATTATTTTTTAAAGAAATTATTATATTTTGGGAAATAAACAAATTTTTTGATCATTTATGCACACTTGTATTTTAAATCAGTATTCATTTATATATCAATTTAATCAATAAAATAAAAATTTATTATTTTTATTTTAAATCTATATTTCATTATTTGATTTTATTTTGCATTTTCTAAGATAAAGCTTTGTAATAGTAAAATAAAATATAGAATAATAGTAGAATTTTAAATTACAAATTTTAATTAAAGAAAGCTACGTGCCAAATGATTGGTTAATTTATTTAAGGAATGCAAAATTTTGTTGGAATGATTGAACTTGAACAGCTTATAAAAATTATGCCTAAATAATTAACAAACAAATAATAACATTAGATCTTTTTATTATTTTATTTGTTTGCTCCAATTCGATACATTCAGTCAAATCAATTTTCAAAGTAATGAAAAATACATACATGAGAAAGTATGAATTACATAAATGCAGTCATTTTCATAAACCTTTTTATTACAATAATGTAATTAAGGAATGCAATAAAGTTTTTGTAAGCATATATCACAACACTTGTATAAATATATTATTTTTATGCAGTTCATTGAAAATATTTATCTGTCTCAAATTCATTTCTTCTATTTACATTAAAAATTACATTTATATTTATTTTCAAAATAAATATAAATGTATTATCTAACATTAATACAGTATCTTTGTATAAAATACGAGAATGGAACACTTCAAGTATTATATGTTAATATTTAATATTAAATTTTACATCAAAAATAATATTTTGAATTTGATTTTTTCTTTCACCTAAAATTTTTTCAAAAATAAACTGTTTTAAAAAGTTAACAGCACGTGTAACTTTTGAATTGAAACAAATAAAAATGGTTTTTCGTTCGCCGAGCTGCAACATATACCTTATAACATATACAATAAATGTTTTTCATACATCATTATGATACGTTTATTATTATTTCTATTTTTTACAGCAAGCAATAAGTTACATACATACAAAGTAGAATTTTTATAAGTATCGTAATTCTCATTACTTATAATTTAATTGTTAACTTTAAAAGTACAATAATTTATAAACTTTAGCATTAAAAAATAATCTTCCGATAAAAACTTTCCCCCTCGTACATTCCTCTCCGCTGCCCAGCCTTCTTGTTCAACTTTACACCAATCACAAAACCGACAACCATCCAACGCAGTCGTGCATAATTCGGCATTGGCACTTTCAACGATAGAAGCTCGTGTGTTTTCTATTCTTTGCGGCTCAACAGTCCCTCTCCCGCGGGAGAGCTCCGTTGAAGTCTCATCCACTGTGTATGACGGCGAGCGCGGCGCCGAGGGCTGCGTCCCCGGTGTGCCCGAGCTCGAGGGGCAGATTGTACCAGCGCGACACCTCCTTCTGCAGTACCGGATTGCGCACGAGGCCCGAGCCGTTGCCCACGATCCGGTTGATGCCCGCCGACTCCAGCTCCTCCCGCGACATCATGCTAAAAATGTGCGACTGTTAGTTCTCGACTGTATAAGGAATTATTGCGTTTTTTCGGCGCGAAAGAGTGGAATGACTATATAAAGCGGCAGGTTTTAACTCGATCCTTGTTGGCGAATTCTATTTTACAGGAATGGGGTGCAAAAATAATTGCCGAGCGTTAAAGTCGAACTTGAGGTAGTTTAAGTAATTTATTGGCTGTTTCGAGAACGCTTGGCAGGTAACTTTGCTGCGAAACGCTTGATTTATGGACTTAGCGCGTAATTATATTGCTTAGGCGAAAATTAAATTCGTAGCGTAAATATAATAAAAAAAAGTAGTTTTGACCCGTTCGAGTCTGCGACTGATGTATATAGAAGTAAAGTCTTGACAAACTTAGCTATATAGTATTCTTGTAAAAGTAGCTTTTAAAACTAGCTAGCAAGCAAGGGACTACTCTATTTCCGTTCGTAAAAAGCAGTGGAAAACGACGTCGTAAACTTACTCGTGAAGATTCTTTATGATCCCGGAGCACAAAGCTCGAAATATATTGCCCAAATGCAGAGTGTCGAGCGTTATACCGGTGACACTGGCCGTTTGATCGGGAGCGTAACGCTCGCCGAGTAAAGTTGGAATTATCGTCATGTCGCTGATGGAAGTGTCGTCGTTGCCGAGCGCTATCAGCTTATCCCAAACTTTGGCTGCGGAAATAAGAGGGTGGACAAGTTAAATAGAGTTTGGGAAGCAGGCTTATTTCCATGTAGTATTTTTACGAATAAAAAAAGTTAGAAAAAGTAATTACGGGTGTATTGCATAAAGATTACATATGGATAAAAAAAATTGTACAAACATTGAGGCACGGAAAAGCCGAGTTCCAGGGTCCACTGCTGAAGAGACTTTACGAAGGTGGCTAAAGTGTTTCCGCCGTTTAACGACGCCGCAACCGCCAGGTACTTTTCCTCGAAGTACGGAAAGTACTCTATTTTCTCTGCGCAATCACAAGATTTCGAGTCAGCCGGTTTCTCTTGAATTAATTGTTGCGACTGGTTAAGTTAGCAGTGAATATCTTACTTGATTCATTAATAGCGTCTGGCTTGAATGTCGGATGAACGTAGGCCAGCTGAGCGGACGTTGAAATATTTAGAACCGCGTCGGACGGCTCTTTTAATAATGCATACACGGAGCACTGCAAGTCGCCCAAAGCAACCCCTAGTAGCAAAGAAAAAAGCGTACGTAGAAGCTTATAAACTTTAATCACCCGAAAGGCAACGGAATTTCAAACTAATTTACGTTCCGTGACAAATGGTTTCTTTGAAATAGATCAAAAGCGTTATTTTCCACTTTACGTGGTAAAAGCTATTTTGAAATAACGATCGTGTCTTGATACAATTAGAATTAAATTAAAAACAGAAAAACAGCCACATATTAAATCAATAAGATTATCATCGCAGAATCAACGTGCAAGTGAAGCCAAAAAAAATCTCTAAAATTCCTTCTCGCTAATCTCCTCGTCGTCGCGACGAACTCTGCACGCAATTCATGCGCTTAGCGCGCAACTAACAAAACATTTACCTATTGTAACCCCGGCGGGTATGCCGAACCAGTTGTGCCCGAGCGTTCCGGCCGCCTGGCCGGGCGTCAGAATCTCTCCGGGCAGCAGGTGGAGAGGAAAGCCGCCGGCCGCGAGCGCCTCCTTGTCCCACTGCCCCGACTCCGTGAGGAAGTAGCCCCAGCTCGCCGCGTTCTGCGTGCTCATTTTAACGTCGTCGCTCGCGCACAGCAGGCTCACCACCAGGTCCTGCACCGTGCCGCAACGGTCGTACTTCTCCAGCTTCTCCGCTCTGGTTCAGATCGAGGTGCGATAATGCGATGGCGATCGTTGGGTCGGCGGATTTTTGCGTAATTTTTATCGAGGCGCGTTTTTATCGGGGGATTTTTGCGGGTTTGGGCTCGCGGTGGTTATATATTAATGTGGGTTGCGACACGATCGCGGTTGGAAATGCCGCGATAATTCACTGCGAATTTATTAGGAAAGTTTTACTAAGCTGACTTGTGAAATTGGGCTATAAAGTATGCTGATTTTATGGATTTTTTTTTTCAGTTTGCGCGGTTCTATTGAAATGGCATGGTAATTTTTAGGAAACTTTTGCTGCGGTAAGGCGATTTTCTCATTGAAAAACGCAGCGACGAAAAAGTTTTATCTTTTGTTTACTCCGATTTTCAGACGAAAGTATTCGCTTATTTTATAGTTTAATTAAGCTATATTTGTTCAACTATATGTTGAACAATGTATATCCAATTCGATCGATTTTCCTATATTTTGAAGCATGACCTGATTGTGCTGTATAGTTTCATTCAACTTTGTTTCTTACGTAGGATATACGATACGAAGTTCTGGAAGATAGCAAATAACCCAAACCGTAATATTGGAGTCCGAGCAATTTATTAAAGGCTTGGTAACCAAGCCAACGACCCAATAAAAATCGACGGGTTACAATGGCTTGTATAATTATCGGCTTATCCTCTTTTATTTCTGTAAATTACTGTAAAAAAAACACCTCAAAAGCCCGAGATAATGAGTTACTTAACTTTAATTGGAAAAAGACAATCAAGCAGGCCTTTTTCTTATTCTCGCGACGTAATTTTTTTTTTTTTTTCTTACGCAAATGAATCGTGACTATATTCGGTGGCAGACTCGCCGCGAAACGGAAAAATAAATGAATCCTCTGGCGCGGCGTAATGAGCAAACACCGCGTGTCATTAACTGTCAAACAATTAGCGCTTTATATACTCACTTATTTTTGGCAAACCAAAATAAGGTCGCGCAGCCGTAGCCGGTGTGCAGGGGCAGGTGGCTCGTCGACTCGGGCAGGGACCTCAAAAATTCAGTGTCACATCGGCCGTCTTGCCACGTATAGAGATTCGAAACCTTATCCTTGTCAATGTCAAGTTTGAAGAGCCCGTTCTCTTTGTAGGAGCACTCGTTCGGCAATTTCCAGAGCGTCACGCCGTGCATTTGCCCGCAGATCCCGATGCTCTCGACCTGCCCGAACGACGTTAATAAATGAGGCGACGAAAAAAAACTGACGTGCACGTCGACGTTTCGCGATAAATTTTCTGATGCTAGTTTTTAAATGTTATTGATGCTCGGTTGTCGGCTTGTCTTGTAGGGGATCAGTTGGCTTCGTCGGGAATTTTCAAACGTCTTCGCGGAGCGACGTTTCGAAAATTCGACTTTTTTATTTGATAATGTAAAGTTGAAGAAAGTAACCGGCGAATAAGAACCTTTTTTATGCAATAGAGAAACCTAATGAGGACTTAAACCTAAGTCATTAAGTGAAGAAAAAAATTCTAATAGTTAACACGTTTTTTGTAAAGTGTAATAAACAGTTCTTTGTGATAAATTTTGTTTTTTTAATTAAGAAAATCAGATGATTGTAGTAAAAATAGCATCAATAGAATTAATTGATTTTGAGTCTTGACAACTGAAACGTAACATTATTACTTTTACTAAATAAGCAGTATAATTTATTACTGCATCTCCGTTTCGTTTGTAAATAAATTTTTTTGTCAGCAACGAGAAACTTACCAATTTATTAATAGCTTAAATTGTTAAAATGAAGCAATATAACATTAAAACTATCATTAATTACATTGGCAATGTCAATTACCTTAATTACCGAAACAAATTTTTCATGCACCAGAATCGCATCGGACAAGCGGACATAAATTACGTACCTGCCGAAGTAGATCTTTGGGGAGCCGAGAGACGCAATTATGTATGGCGGAGAGAATCTTCGGTACATCCTGTTTGTTCCCCTCGATTCCCAGGTCGCTCGGCACATTAGCCTGCGTTTCCTTCGACTGATTGGCCAAGATTAGCTGAGTCTCTTTCTGAACAATCACAACTTTGACGGACGTCGTGCCCACGTCTATTCCCAAAACCAAAGGCGACATCCTCCCCGGGCCTGAGAATTTAATTAATCAAACAATTGCTTTGTTTATACGCGTAACAAAGCATTCAAATCCTCGTTTCCTTTTGCGATTTAAACGGGCACCGCACGAATTAGTAAATTAAGCTATAGGTGAACCTGTCATTGAGAGAGATCGGGTAATTGTGTTCGTTCTGACTGATTAAGGCAATCATCTGTCGGTCCCGTTCAATTCGGTCGAAAGAAAATAATTTTCCCGAAAGACAAATGTACGGCGCTGAGTAAATTACTTACTATTGAGCGTACTTGTAGTGGATTTATTGAAGTATCACCCTTGACGGTACGTGATTCATCGACAACTTCCAGATAAACACTACTTGCTATCTCGCAAGTTTATCACTGGGTAGAGAAAACTTTATTGTTATCAAACTGTCGGGCATTTTTCATTTACGTTGTTTCATTTTTCCATTTTCTGTAAGAAAATTTAGTTAAAAGGTGACTAATTTTTTACTTAATTAAATTATCAGAGAAATAATATTTTAATAAATTCATAATTTTTTAAATGTTTTACTATCAATTTGT
Source organism: Ormyrus labotus (assembly GCA_035582975.1). Lineage (NCBI taxonomy): Eukaryota > Metazoa > Arthropoda > Insecta > Hymenoptera > Ormyridae > Ormyrus > Ormyrus labotus. The sequence goes on along the minus strand of JAWWEO010018937.1, from coordinate 7,132 downwards.
TGCAAATGAAAGCATGTAAACACTTCGTTATCTCAGAATCCATAAAAATAAAATTGGCGTTTTAGTTAAATTGTTGGAAAATGTAAACCTTGTATTAAAATTGCCTTTTTTATTAAAGTTCTCCTGTTTATTCTCAATTAAGTACAATATTTATTTAATTTCTGTTCATTAACAGAGTACGTAAATGCTACTGACCGAAAAGAATTTCATTATTAAAATTTCATTTTATTGAGTATTGAAAAATTTTTCGTAAAATCACAAAAATAAATTGCATTACCGATTTAAACCGTTCAATCAGTGTCAAGAAAATGTGAAAAACAGCGCAATTCTCTAACTAATTGCGCAAGCTGCATTAGGTAGTATATTTTAAAACGACTGTATTAGCCACGTAAAAAGTTCGCGCGTTATCTCAAAACTTTGCAGTCAAATCGAATCTCAAATTTCTTATCGCACTATCGATTTCAATTTATTAAAGTTCTCGTTATACCGAAGCAGAATTTATTTTTATTAAAAAAAATCACGCCGTCTTCCGTTGCGGTATACATTGCAATGCAAAGCGACTAGCGTAAATTTTTGATTAATCTAATGCAAAGCGATTGTAAACACGTCCATAAAATCCAACCGACTTTCCTCCCGAAAAATCAGCGGAAAAATATATCGCAAGCACCTTATCAGCATGTAAAAAGCCGAAGCGCTCGTGTTTCATCATCAGTCGCACGCTCTAAATCCGATTCCGCGGCTCTACACGCTATACGTACCAGGCCAGACAAAAAAAGGTGGCGAACCACGCGGCGAGCCGACGAATCTGCCTCGGTTAGTATCCGCAAAAGTTCGTCGCAAGATAAAAAAAGGCGAAGGCGCGCGCCGCGAGATCCGCGGCGAAGAATCACTCTTGGCTCACTGCTCGCCGAAGAGCTACTCTCGCGTCTAATACCCGCCGGCGAAACCTCGCGGAGGAGAAGCGCTCTGCCGTCTCTCCCTCTCGGTGTATTTGCCAGACACGTTCTGCGCGATGCTATCGGCGCGAGGGCGCGCGCGCGTCTGTGACATAATGCAGCGACTGCCGCCGCCGCCGCCGACGACGACGCCGACGCCGTCGCTGCCCCTTCTACGCTCGGAGCTTGGGTGTATAGACGCCGGCGGTGCTTCATTACGCAGAGGGACAATGGGCCCGGCGCGCGGATTACGTTTTCTCTCGTTTCTAGGAGCGACAAAAGCGAGAGGTTGGATAACACACTGGACGCGGCCAATTTCCGAAAGGGGCGTGGAGGCGGAATGCGGTTTTGATCGGGGAGATTAAATGGAAGCCCGGGGTCACCTGGTTCGCCGCGCGGCGCGGCCTTCCGAAAGGTGCTCCGCTTCGCTTATTTCGTTGATTGCCTGTATAAAAAGCTTTTCGATTCGATTTAAAGATGTCGGGAAGTTTATAAATGTACTCTCTGCTTTGTACCAGATACGGATCGAAATGAATTATTGATGCGAGACGGCGATTCACGATTTTCTTCGTTCTATTAAAGCGGTGAAAAATGGTGCAAAGTTCATTTGTAGAAGGAAATGTAGCTATAGGTTACTCGTAAATAAAACATTTGTTAATTTCAGTGGAAAACGTAAAGATAATACACACGTTTTCAATCATAAATTTTGGTAATAGTTTTCACTTAAAATCTTTCCGATTAAATCTTTGTAAATTAGATTTTAGGTGTATTAGACTTAAGCTTCAAGTTTAAAATTTCCAACTTTCTGTATAGCGAAACTCAACGAGAATTCCAATTTTCAATTTATTGTGTCAACATTGCGTAAAGTGAGACGAGCAGGTTTTAAATTAAACGCTTAAAATTACATGCGCTGATTTATTTTTATTCGATGACATTATTACAATGAGATATCCTGCAGATAAACTTTATTATTTTCTTGATAAATTTAAAATAACATTTTATCTTAACTTTTGAACATTTATTTATTCAAAAAAAAGTAATTTATTGCAGCCATCATTAATGTCATCATACAAATCTAAAAAAATCCAAACGAGTTTTTACGTCTTGCAGGATTGAAAAGCTATTAAAAAGATCATGTAACTAATCCTCTCTCTTTAAAGTACTCTTTAATCAACTATTTTCGTGGCAAGATTTAAACATCTAATAATAATTATTTTATTCGCTATTTTTCATTTACTTTAATTTTTCTACAAATCATTCCATTTTAAAGATGTTTAAATCGAAACTATTAGATGACGTAATCGGCGCAAGTTTCGTCCAAGCTACGTTGCTATATAGGTAATTATATCTGTCTATAACAAGTTTAGCATGTAACCCTAAAGTTCATCGTGTACAGGTGCCCGTCCTAACAGATATATATCAGATCAAACTTTTAATAAATTCGGCCTCCCTTTTGTTTTTTATAAGGGACTGCGTTAATTAAAGTACCCTTTCCTGATAAGCAAAGGCTATATCTTATCTCGATCCATAAATTAATCTAAAAACCCTCGTTACCAACAACCGAAGCGAAAGCTGGCCATCGCAATCTATTACTTTTCCCGTGGCGAAAATTCGACGTCGACATCAGCCCCCCTTCACTCTCAATTTCCATACACCCCTTCCGAAATCTCAGCGTGTCATCCCCCTCCCCCCCGTGAAGAAGATCGATCCTCCCGACCGGCGTACAAAAACTCGGCCCTCTTTCTTTCCGGCCGCTAAAAAGCTCCGAGCTCTTCCGCTTGAAATTTCAACGCTCTCTCGTCGCGTGCAATATGCACGGCGCGCATACACACAAAAACGTCAGCAGCTGCAGCAGCGGCGCAAAAAAAGGAGGCACTAACAGTCCGTTCCCCCCTCCGGGGTACAAGTGTGCGTCCTCGCCGACGGCTCCTCCCCTCCCCGCCAGCGGGTGACTCGAAATTCAAAGAAAACACTCATCGCCCACCGGGTGATATTTTGATATTCGCTCCTTTTGTGCTTACGGACGGGGAGACCTTATAATGCAGTCTCGCGCGCGCCGCACGCGTTCGATCTATTTTTCTACTCCTCCTCCCCCCCCCCTCCGTCTGTTCTCGGACAGCCGTTTAAAGAGCCGTCGCGCTCTACATTTCGCGGTCGAGCCCGACGTCACGTAGCTGCTCTCTCTCGCGGAGCTCTCCTCCTCGGCGCGCGGCTTTTAGGAATCCGAGGCACGCCGACTGCCGACACGAGCGCGCGCGCGGACTCTTGTGCCTTTTGCGAGTTACGACTTCCTTGTCGCAGAATTGTGCAATTTCTGAGTAGCGGAGAGCACACGGCGAGGCTGGAATGCACGAGGAAGCGATCGATATTTTTTTCTTTCTTTCTTTCTTTTTTCTTTTTTTTTTAGGTCGGACTGCGAGTCGCCGAGTTTGGGTTGTTTTTTTTTTTTTAGAAATGTTGTCACTTTCCGCGGCTCGGACGAGCTGCTGCAGTTGGGTTGCTCCATTAGGAGAGTGTCACAATTATTTTCGGTTTATGTACGTAGAAAGTTTCGGATCGATTGGCCGGGGGAAGTTGTGGATGGTAAACAGGAGGGGGATTAATAAATGATTTATGTTTTCCGACGTGGAAGCAGATCGCTTCCCTCTTCGGTAATGGGGAATTAATGTTTGCGAAGTCGTAATAACAGTGGTGTTGGATGTAAATAACCATTTTTATTTATCGATTGAAACCTTTTTATATTATTTATTTATTTTTTGTTTTTTTACTAAAAATAAATGTTCAGTAGATGTCTCATAATTTATTCGAAAGAAATGTCCCTTATTTTGCGATAGAACCCGTCCATTTGCTATACTGAAAATTTAATGTGGTTCTTCGGACTTCGAGGTCTTCTACTGCTTATAGCCGATATACGTACATGATATGCTTATTTTTAAAATGTTTAAGTTAAACGCATATCAGGCTTGCATTTTACCATTTGCTACTGCGGGCTGTATGAAGGTGCATAAAGTAAATATTTCATTCCTGAAAATAAAGCAACAGAATGGGACGCGGTATCATTAATAAATCTGAAGACAGTCCTGATAAATACATTGCTTTAGATATGATTTTCCTTCATAAATCCGATAGCTCGCTTTCATTACTCAAAAGTAATAAACCCACGCGTTTTGGGTTAAGAGTAATTCTCAATTTTTGATAACCTTGTTTACCAATCGATAAGAATAGTCGTATTAACGTACGTCAATCAAGCGGACTCGTATTATTCGTCAGTGGAGATTATGAAATTTAATAAAATGATATCTGTGCAGGATTTTTATTACACTTTTTGTATAATCTCCAGTTTTATTATACAAGCTGGACACGTAAAATGTCTTTTTTAGAAAGGCGCATTTTCTCGTTACGATGATTGACGCGCGTACAGTTAACTTTTATGAAAACCTCCCAGGCATCAAATGCTACTCAACGCGAATCTTTCATTGTTTTGAAAAAGCAGCGTTCGTTTCCTTCCTTAAACGTCCATTAGCATCCTCGAAAAGAATTCCACCTCTCCCTACTCGACCGTTCCTTCTTTTCGCTCAGTTCCTTTTTACGAATCAAAAAAATACTCAGCCCCGCGAAAACGAACGAAAATTCCAGGTTCGAAGATCCTTAGCCGGTTGTAATCATTGCACTAAACAACGAGCGAACAGAAAAAAGCACAGGCAAGGAGGAGCTGCGGCGATAAAAATTTATACGGCCCATGCATTACCTTGGGAGAGAGAGCAAGCAGCAACAGCTGCCCCATAAAGGCTCCAGAAATTTATGCCGCACGACTCCTCTCTGGCAAAATATTGCAGGAGAGAAAAAAGAGTCCTCTCTCTCTCTCTCTCGCGTATAGGTCGATGACTTTGAACGCGAAGGTCGCAACGGGTTTCGCAAAAGCCGCTTACGCGCAGCGCGGCCGCATAAAGATTCCCCGCTGCTCCTCCCGCAAAAAGGAAGCAGAGGAGCTGCCGCCGCCACTGCTTGTGCATCGCCGGGAGAGGAGACTATCAGTTCGCTGTCCTGGCGAATGAGACAACGCGGGTTCAACGCTTGGAAAATCCAGCTGCCAAGGAGCTCGCCTCCTCTCTTTTGGCCGAGAATATTTCGAATGCTTCTCGGGATGGTAAGCAGGCCGGACTTATTTGTTCGGATTTCTTTGGGAGCTGGATTCAGGTGGAAGATTACTTGGCTTGGGATCGTACTTGTTTTATTTGGAAAAAGATGATTCGGTTGCAGTGATGCTTAATTAGGCTTTAAGAGTTTGGAAAATTTAGGAGGAAAATATTGTTTTGATTCTTAATTAGATACTTGAGATTCCTAGTAAAAATAAGTTGTAATTTTTAATTATTTGCTTTGATAAGATTTACCTTTCACTTAGCTTTGCCGGGGCTGAATTAATTTGATACATAAAATATCTTAAAAAGAAAGTTTTAATCGAAAATGCTTGATCTAAAAGTTCTCTTAATGTCTTACAAAGTTTAGAAATTTTCCTTGTTGCGTTTATAACTGCAATTTTATTAAAATTTTTAACAAATTTTATCCGATCGATAAATTAAAAAAAAAAACAAAAAATAAATCTTAATCTTATAATCACCCTCATTATTCTCCTAACTAACATCGAAGAGGAGTAATTCATTCAACGCTTTAGCACTCGATTTTCGCATTAAATCCGACCTTCATTAGTCTAAAAAAAGGCACCCGCCTCCCTTTAAAACAAGCACGAAAAAGACCCGCTGCGGCGCGCCGTCCGCGACAGGTCTTTAACAAGCGTCAGATAAGCCGAGGTGCGTTTTATAACCCGCGGGCAATTTTTCCACGCGGAGCCAGCGCCGGCAATCACTGTTCGCGCGTTACGCGCGCTCGAATCCTCGGGGTGCAATTTGAAGGCTCGCGGAAGATGCAACGACGAGATGCGTCCGAAACGAGTCTATCCGGCTGAGAGGGCGTTTTTTCCTCGGCTTTGTTTCCTCGAGGCGGCGATTACCGCCGCTGCTGCTGGAGATCTGCGCGATGGAGGAAAATTTTCTATGTACTTATTGAATCGACGCTAATTGGCGAGTGGAAAAGTCGCGTCGCGGCTGCTTTAATTCTGCGGGTAATTGAATCGCGGAGTGGGCTTTTAAGTGGATGTGGAGGTTTTCGATTGTGTGCAGAGAATTCGTGTCTCATGAAAGGACGGTAGATTGCGGGTGCAATGAGTACGGGTACAATTGAAGCGAAGGATTCGTTGGGTTTCTCGTATTCAATGGTAATGCGACATTCTAGTGGAATTTGTGGAAATTTAATCTATTGCTTATTGCACGTTTCGGATTAATGGAATTAATTTTCACAGAGATTTAATGACGAATGTGGGAAAAATAAAGAGCAATTTACAGTTTTCCGTTATGATTAAATAAGGTGCTGGGCTGCAATTTATATAATGTAGTTTTGAGTAATTTGACTATATGTAAGTGGAAAAGTAGTTAATGACACAATAATTACTTATACAATTAAATAGTCACTTTAACGCCTTCCGATTGAGTAATTCTGTTATGTATTAGGAAATATTAAGATGGCGATGACTGTATTTTGTTTTTGATTCAATAATTATCTTCTAAGCCCCTCCGTTTAAAAAAGTGTAAAATAATTTTATTCATTTACTTCACGATAAAAAAGTGATAAAAAAATCTGCGAAAAATAAACTTTCTTGTGCAAATTTACAGATTTTTGTAGAAGCTTTTATTCAAGCAACAGCGTATCAAAGAGACGAGGACCCACTTGTGTTTTTTTGAAGTCCTGAAAATGATTTAATTTTTTTACAATATTAATGCAGTTAAGTGTCATTGAAAATTTTAGGGATAACTGTGCACACTTGTATCATAAATGATGAATTAAAATGCTTTTGAAACTTTGAGTCAAATATTTGTAAAATGGTGTTCTAGATTTTATAAAAAAAAAAGGAATTGTAGAAAATATTGCCAGAACTGAAAAAGTTATTTACAAAAAAAAAAAAAAAAAAATTTAAACCTAACAGTACTCAGTTAGTTGGATTATTAGATTATTTTCTACATTAGATTATTTTCACACTAAAAGTTTTAAATAAAATTTCGAAGCTTAAAACGTACACTGAGAAAAAAATTTCATTGAATCAATGAAACCGGTAATCATATAGTGATAGTTACATATTTAATTCT
>JAWWEO010018936.1:0-18865 GCA_035582975.1 Ormyrus labotus | reverse complement strand
TAAGGAAGCGATTCCAAAAAAAAAAATGCCTATATGTCAAAATGTAGCAAAAAATGCTATTTCGACTGGACTACTTCAGCGACTTGAATGTTCTCGAGAGTTCAGCCGGTCTGCCCCTTCCATCAAGGCATCGTCGGTCTTCCCCCTCCGCCGAGGAGAGCATATAAGAAGCGGCTGCTTCGAGGCAGCCTCGCAGTCTTCCGAGGCAGTCTACACAGGAAGGGTCCTCTCCAGAGCGCTCCACCAAGGATACACGAGAGGCGGCAGGTTCGAGAGATGGATCAGTTCTACGGTAGAGTTGGCTTCCCAAGAAGCTGTTGCTGGGCTCCGGAATCAGGTAACCCTCTTTGTTTTCCAGGTTCATCTCACGACTGATGATAGAATGACCACGCCTCGAACCAGCAGCTTCTTGTACCCTCGATGATAGACTGGAGACGACTGTTCCTGTGGAGACTGCATCGAACCAGCAGCTGCTTGCGTACTCTCCATGGAAGGTTCTAGATGACTGTGGAATGGTGGAAGGAGTAGGTGGTATGTCATGGAGGGGGCATTCTTTTTCGTATAAAAGGAGGTCCTCTTCACGAAGAAAGTCATTCTAACTTACAGCTTCCTGAAGAGCAGTACTCCCTAAGAATAAAATGGACTACCTTCTCGATGTGCAAGGTTTCAAGTGGCCGTACGATCGCTTCATCATCACCGAGCTGTCCGTAATACTGCTAGAAGCTAATACTGTTCCATCAGTGCACCACTTCTTGCAACCGTATCCTTGGGAACAGTTTAATACGGAGTCTAGAAGTGTCGACGACAGATGGTTGGAAATGAATTTCCATGGACTTCCAATGAGTTCAAGAGAGCTTCCCCAAGAGGATGTTATTTTTGTTTTAACGAAAGTTTTGCGAAACTCTCGGCTCATTTTTGTAAAGGGCTTGGAGAAACTGAAATTGCTGAAGAAGTTAGTACCCAATAAGTAAGTATTACTTTCTTATATACCTTTTTACTCTTCTACTTAATCTATTTTTTTCAGATATTTCGTGGATTTGGATAAGTTAGGGTGCCCAACGTTAGAGAATTTGACGAAGAAGCAGCTTCCATGTCCCATGCACTCACGGAGTATTAGCCCTGTCTGTACGGTGGAGAACGTACAGGTACTTCGAGACTGGTTATTGAGAAAGTTTCGAAGGGTGCCAAGAGGACCCGACTAGGTGGACGCAAGAGGAGTCAGTTTTTTTTCTGTCGCTGTACCACGTTCTTGAGGAAGAAATACTTAACTCTATGTATATATGTACGTTTTTTTTTTAATTAAGCTATGTATATTTAATTAAGTTTTGTAATAAATTTTATATATAATAATATTTAATATAAAGGAAATAAATGGAGAGGCAAAACATGGTTGTACCTCACAGGTGAGAGCGGGGTTGGGGCTCTCATCATTTCCTTTTTAAAATAAGGATGTAACGCTAGCAGTAGCTCCGCGTTTCTGAAATAATGACTGAACTAGAGTTTGAGAAGCATTTAAACGAGATCCGCGCCAGGCAAATCAGTTCATTAGCTACACCTATCGCACCGAGTCACGGCTCTCCTGAAAGTGCATTAGCTTGGCGATATGTCTTCGGATATCTTCCCAACTGAGAGGACATTCCTGAGACAGGCTCCTGGAGCCCACCAACCGAAGCTCAACAGCGAGGCCGCGAATACACTGAGAAAAAAAATTTAATTGAATTGATTATATAAAAAACGAAATTTCGCCGATAACATATATTATTAAATTAAAGACAAAAAGCTATTGAAACAACAGTAAAGAAATTAATTTAAAGAAATATATTATTAATTCAATAGCATTAGACGAATTTAATAAACTATTTTATTAATGTAATAGCATGTGTTCTCGGCGAAATATCATTATTTATTTAATCAGTTCAATTAAATTTTTTTCTCAGTGTACATTTCTGTAACCTCGCCAAAGCGCGCGCCGCAATTTACGCGTTTACCTCGCCAAAGCGCGCGCCACGATTTACGCGTTTACCAGCGACAAGACATGAATAACATTGCCGTAAACACGAGAGGAGCAAACTCGCAGCAAACAGCAAAAACGCAGATTTACATCAAATTTATGTAAATCTGAAACACGTGTTTATGGACATGCGATTAACATTAGTTTAGGAAATAGTTATTAAATGCCCGCGGATTCCGTGCGTCAAACATCAGCTACATAATTGACATGCTTGTACATATATTATATTTTTGCTAGGCTAATACAAGCCTAAATAAATAGCTCAAGCTAAGCATACTTTGCTTGCGTTGGCCACATTATTTTTCCGACTACCGAATCAGTTTCCCTGATCCTTAATACTTACCCTGGTGAACGCTAAAGTCTATCCGATGAATCAGTCTCGATGAGATAATAGGCCCCGAACAGTCACGACAGAAGGAGGCATCCGTGAGGTCCCGCACAGCCGCGGGGGGAGGAAAAAGCATCCCAAAGGCTCAGGCTAGACCCGAGAGGAAGAGGAGGCATCCGTGAAGTCCCGGACAGTCGCGAAGGAAGCCACAATCACCCCCGAGGACCCGGGCAGTCCCGAAAGGAAAAGGCATCCGAGAGGCACCGGACAGTCACGAGAGGAGGAGGATGCAACCCAGAGGCCCCGGCAGCCGCGAGGGGAGGGAGAGACATCCCGGAGGCCCCGAACATTCACGTGACGAGGAGGCATCCGAGACGTCCCAAACAGTCGCGAGGGAAGCCACAATCACCCCAGAGGACCCGGACAGTCAAGAGACGAGGAGGCATCCGTGAGGCCTCGGACAGCTGAAGGAGGAGGAAGAGGCATCCCAGAGGCCCTGGCAGGTCACGAGAGGAGAAAGAGGCATCCGAAACATCCCAAACAGTCGCGAGGGAAGCCACAATCACCCTAGAGGACCCGGCAGTCGTGTGACGCAGTCCAGAGGCCCTGGACAGTCACGAGAGGACGAGGAGGCGCTCCAAAGGACCCAGACAGTCACGAGAGGAGGAGGAGGAATCCCAGAGGCCCTGGACAGTCACGAGCGGACGAGGAGGCGCCCCAAAAGACCCAGACAGTCACGAGAGGAGGAGGCATCCGTGAGGTCCCATACAGTCGGAAGAGGAAGCCACAACCACCCCAGAGGCACCGGACAGTCACGAGAGGAGGAGGATGCAACCCAGAAGCCCCCGCAGCCGCGAGGGGAGGAAGAGACATCCCGGAGGCCCCGAACAGTCACGTGAGGAGGAGGCATCCGAGACGTTCCAAACAGTCGCGAGGGAAGCCACAATCACCCCAGAGGACCCGGACAGTCAAGAGAGGAGGAGGCATCCGTGAGGCCTCGGACAGCAGCGGGAGGAGGAAGAGGCATCCCAGAGGCCTTGGCCAGTCACGAGAGGAGAAAGAGACATCCGAGACGTCCCAAACAGTCGCGAGGGATGCCACAATCACCCCGAGGACCCGGGCAGTCACGAGAGGAAGAGGCATCCGAGAGGCCCCGGACAGCAGCGGGAGGAGGAGCAGGCATTCCAGAGGACCCGGACAGTCACGAGAGGAGGAGGAGGAATCCCAGAGGCCCTGGACAGTCACGAGCGGACGAGGAGGCGCCCCAAAAGACCCAGACAATCACGAGAAGAGGAGGCATCCGTGAGGTCCCAAACAGTTGGAAGAGGAAGCCAGAACCACCCCAGAGGCACCGAACAGTCACGAGAGGAGGAGGATGCAACCCAGAGGCCCCGGCAGCCGCGAGGGGAGGAAGAGACATCCCGGAGGCCCCGAACAGTAACGTGAGGAGGAGGCGTCCGAGACGTCCCAAACAGTCGCGAAGGAAACCACAATCACCCCCGAGGACCCGGGCAGTCACGAGAGTAGGAGGCATCCGAGAGGCCCTGGACAGTCACGAGAGGACGAGGAGGCGCCCCAAAGGACCCAGACAGTCACGAGAGGAGGACGCATCCGTGAGGTCCCAAACAGTCAGAAGACGAAGCTACAACCACCCCAGACGCCAGTCGCGAGGGGAAGCCAGAACTACCCCAGAGGACTCGGACAGTCACGAGAGGAGGAGGATGCAACCCAGAGGCCCTGGCAGCCGCGAGGGGAGTAAGAGCTGGCGTCCCGGAGGCCCCGGACAGTCACGAAAGAAGGGGAAGGCATTCGAGTGATCCTGGCAGCCGCGAGAGGAGGAGGATGCAACCCAGAGGCTCCGGCAGCCGCGAAGGGAGGAAGAGGCGTCCCGGAGGCCTCGGACAGTCACGAAAAGAGGAGGAGGTATCTGAAAGATTCTGGACGGTGGGGAAAGGAGGAGGAGGCATCCGAGAGATCCTGGGAGCCACGAGGGGAGGAGGAGGCAACTCGAGGACCCAGACAGTCACGAGAGGAGGAGGAGGCACCCGAAAGGCCCTGGCCAGTCGCAAAAGGAGGTTGGAGGCATCCGAGATTTCCCAAACAGTCGCAAGGGGAAGCTACAACCAGCTCAAGGGCCAGTCGCGAGGGGAACCCAGAACTACCCCAGAGGACTCGGACAGTCGCGAGAGGAGGAGGATGCAACCCAGAGGCCCCGGCAGCCGCGAGGGGAGTAAGAGCTGGCGTCCCGGAGGCCCCGGACAGTCACGAAAGGAGGAGAAGGTATCGGAAAGATTCCGGACGGTGGGGATAGGAGGAGGAGGCATCCGAGAGGCCCTGGCCAGTCGCGAGGGGAAGCCACTACCACCCCAGAGGACTCGGACAGTCACGGAGGAGGAGGCATCCGAGTGGTCCCGGATTCATGTACTACGATGCTAATAATTTATACGGATGAGCCATGGCGCAGTATTTACCTACAGGAAATTTTAGATGGTAGGAGTATTTTAATGCTCCAGGTTTGTTCAATGTTCCGGAGGAGTCTCACATAGGATACATTCTCGAAGTGGACTTGAAATATCCTCTAAAAATTCACGACGACCATAAGGACTTTCCGCTGTGCCCCGAGCATACAGCATCACCTAATTTAAAGCAAAAGAAACTAATGACGACGCTGTATAATAAAAACAGGTATGTTATACATTACCGCGCTCTCAAGCAGGCACTGGAGCACGGTGTCGTCTTGAAAAAGGTGCACAGAGCGCTGCAGTGCAACCAAAGTCCTTGGCTCAAAAACTAAGTTGACTTGAACACGGAAAAGCTCTTTTTCAAACTTCTCGTTAATGCAATTTTTTGACCAAAATATTTGCTAAAAAAATTGGGCAATTATTAATGAACTGGCTAAAAAACAAATCCTTCAATTTCCAACAGGGTTAAACAAGTCCAAAATAAATCATATAAATTCTATCAGTAAAAGTAAACAAATAAGATAATATTCTATATAAGCTTAATGAACTTTCTCGTACTTCTATATTCAACTTAAAATTGTGTGTATTGATTAGAATTCTCAACCAGGTGAAATAATATGAAATATATGAGATTTAATTAACTTACTTATTAACTAGACGGTGTGCAATTAAGTTGCGAGCGATGACTAAAACGAAACAATAAAACTGAGATCGGCAATTAAAACCCGCGGAATTCGCAGCGCGTTCGCGTGATGTCTCAAACCTGATGTGTTTTGTTCGCGCGTTAATACTATGTAGATATACAAATAATTACACAGGAGTTATCTTTCGAACAGCTATATATCTTCAAAATTAGTAGCGGAAGCTATTATAAAAATGGTCGCATATATATTATTCTATATGCTACCTTGAATCATAAAGTAGTTTTTTACAACAATTTCAAAATAACTGCTTTTGCTATCAGTAAAAATATGCTGTTTAGAGAGGCTTATCATAGGAACTCCGTGTTAAGAAGGTTAAGTTTAACATTGAATTTTTCAAATTTGAATAGCGGAAGGTGGGTTGAAATTTTTACTACTGCTTACAAAGCATACTTAAATTGACATATAGTACAAATTTCAAGTAAATTCGAACAAATTGAATTATCGTGTGAACGTTCTTCATGTGCGAAGTTGCTAGGCGCCGTAGAGGATTGAACCGGTGTAGCGAATTTTCAAGGTTGCGTGAGGATGCCTTGGATTGTCGTCCTTCCATAAATTCTTATTGCCTTGAGATTCGTAACGGTATGGATCCTCCCGATCCTAAGTTCCCTGCGCCCTTCTACATTTGAGGTCCGATACCAAGAGAGCGAGGACCCTTTTGGCGATCGGGTCGAAACCCCACAGGTTGTTCACCAATTGTGTTGTCAAACACCTCCCTTCTACCGGTGACGTAGACACTGCTTTGCTTAATTGGGCTCTTCGTGACATGCGGCCTCTTCACCCATATTGGTGCCGCATTTCGTATCGTTACAAAATGTTAAATTAAAAAATAAAAAAATGTTTGCTATATAAATTATTAATATAAACGTTTATATCAATAAGAAAAGAATAATAAAAATAAATTATAAGTATTTGAAATTTCTTTAGATAATAACAAAAGTGAGAACTACAAAATAATATAGTCTTAGATATGGTAAGAAATTATGGCAGGCAAGGATCGATACTTAAAACATACTCAATCCGTGGCATAAGTATTAATAAAGTGTTAACAAATAAAGAATAAGTTGTAAAATTATAGAGAGTGGGGAAGTTGTGGGAATTTTCTCGAACAGGTAAAAAGTTTAAGTCACTGGGTGTAGCTTAAGATAATAGTACATTTTATTTGAACAAAAAATATAATATATACATGTAGATATAAAGTTTTTAAGAGCGTCACATAAAAACGGGGAAGAAAATAAGCCGCTCTGATGGCCCAATTCGCGTATTTAAATTCGTTAGCTTCTTTCTGTCACTAGGCCGACACTTAATTCTACTGATGCGATTTTTTAAAATGATCCTGTGCCCTTAATGTTGATCCTCTAAAGTTTAGGAAGTTTCAAAAATACTTTGACCTAAACTGTAGGATCATGCAATATGGAAGAAAAAACTTAAAATGTGTTGCATTTGAACTGTAACTTCAAAAAATTTAATCTCAAAAGAGTGGAAAATGAATTTCCGTCAGTCTTTTAGGAAAAGAAGTAAAGCAATAAAAACGCATAAAATAGTGCATGAATTTGTTCCTTCCGTAAAGAAAATGTGGATTTTCAGTTTAATTTCTGTCCTCTAGTACAGTTTGAATATATCTTACTCGTGGTTCATTTTTCGAAAGTTTATTTTTTTTAAAAATAAGATAATGAAACTATTTATATTACTTTCTAAATATATTCCATTAAAAAAGCTGTCTATTAAAACAAACTGTTAATTATAAAAAGAGTACTAGGATCCCTCAAAAAAATATTGCGCAATAGTAATCTTTCAACGTTTTAATTATCCAAAAATTTTTATTAATAAATTTGTTTTTATATTTTCGCGCAAAATATATTTCTAGAATATTCTTTAAAAAATTGTCTTTGAAAATACGGTCTACCACCTAATACATTTTCTAAAAAATAATATTCGTCAGCGTGCTTACAAAGGGAAAGCAATTTGATAGATAAGGTGCCTACTTTCTGAATTGGAGAAAATTTTATATCAACCTTTAGAATTTTACGATGAAATATTTATAAGAAACACAGCAGTCGTGCGTGAATGTGGGGATTATTCTATTCTCGTAAACTTTAACTTTATTCCGCCAAGTGGTTGAAGTAAAAACGCACTTGGGTTATTTTTCAATGGAATACTTGTTTCACTGCAAACATCGACTTTGAAATTTTTTAATACTTTAACAAGACCCACTTTTGCTTGGTAGCGTGCAAATCGAGCACCTGAAAAGAAACAAATATAATAATACCATAAATGAATTTGAAAAAACGGTTCTTCTGCCTTCTTCAAAATTGAACCAAAATTTGTGGAATTGCTTCCTTACTATTGAATTAGAAATAATATTTGTTATAATTAAGCTCTAATGTTTTAAATGTTACATCGATTATATTTAATTAAATTCCTATCTTCACGTATGGTTAATACTTAAACGTATAAGAAAATCCATTTTGGTACAATAGTGAGGGAGACTCCTCCTTAAATGTAAATCTTTATTATAAACTCCTATTCTTTGTAATAAAGTTTCTCTTTATCATAAACTTTTAATTATGAGCTATAATTACCAATGCAATTTCGAGGACCGTCGCCGAATGGCAGATAAAAGGAAGGATGTCTTTGTTTTACAGCATCTTCGTCGAATCTCTCTGGATCAAAAGTATCTGGTTCAGGATAAATCTCTGGATCGAGCTGAATAGAGTAGGCAGGAATCCAGATGCTCGTTCCTTTTGGAATTGTTATATTTGTTCCCGCGAAAGTGTATTTATCCATGGATTTCCGCATGATTGTAGGAAGTGGTGGATATTTTCTTAAAGTTTCTGAAAATATATAATACACACATTAGTTTTCAAGCAGAAAGACTACGTATAATTATACAAAGATAATTCAAACTTACCAGAAAAAACTTTGTCCATGTACTTCATATTTTTAATGCTTTCATATTTCAAAGCTCCATCATTCTTTTCAAGTTCATCCATTATCTCCTCTCGAAGTTTGTTTTGTATTGAGTGATTCTGAGCTAATTCATATAAAGCGTTGCTCATGGCTGTGGACGACGTTTCAAATCCAGCAACGAAGAAAACAAATGCTTGAGCAGTTACAAGCACATCGGTCATTTCTGAAGGTAATAATGAAAGATTAATGAGTATATAATTTTATTCGAAAGAAACATCTACTAAAAAGACCTGATAGATTCTAGTGCAAATGCACCATGTTAAATCCTACAAAATAAATTTTATAAAGATTGTACACTATTTTTATAAAAATATCGTACAAAGTCTGGTGCAAATATAGGTATGAAACCCTATAAAAAGACATTTCAGCTTCAGGTTCAACTGCTAAATTGAGTCGACATAATAACACAGAAAATTTTAAAAATGATTATGTTGTCTTTATAATGACGAATTATTAAATTAATGTGAGCTTGATATTCCTTTATTCTTTATTACGGATTCTTAGATACACAATAACAAATATTTGACGCTATTATAAATTTGACTTCGAAATTAATTTACTATTTATTATATACTTTGACTCACGGCAGCGTTCTGAGATAGCATAATAATATTGCAGCACTATATTGCAGTGATAATCATTTCTAGTTTTCATATTTAATATAAAAATTAAAATCCGATTAAAAACAAATTTATTTACTCCATAATTTTAGCACTTGATCCTAATGATGACCTACATATAGGTCAAAACGTCAATAATATTATGTTAAAAATAAAAGTTTTTCGCAGCAGTGACCGACAGTAATATCGAATTATTATTTAAAAACTAATTATTATTATTACGTTTTAAAGAGGTCCATACTTTTTTTGGAATTGAATCATTATTCATATCTACCGATATAAAATTCTTATTGGATATACACGCTTCTTTTCTGATAAAGCAAATCAATTAGGCTTACCGATATCTCCAACTTTGCTTGGATTATCTTGGATATCCATTAATAAATCTACAAAGTCATTTCTTCTAACATTGTTTGCTTTCCTGTATCTTATAGTTTCTTTCATCGTTCCAATAAAAAAGTTGTTAAATTCGTAATCGTAAAAAACCAGTGCTAGTAAATTATAAAGCCACGGCGCAGACGCTCTAACCTTGTCCCTTATATCTGTCCAGCGAGTAGTTTCAAAAAGCTTTCTTCCGAGTCTTCGAAAATCGCTTTCTTCTTCTGCTAGAGCATTCATTTGTAATCCAAAAGCACAAACGCCTATAACGTCCGTGGTGTATTTGGCAGTGAGATCACGACACTCAATCACAGGATTTTTCGACGTACACTTTTTTAAAAACTCTTCAAAATGATCAGCACAACCACTTAGCAGGTAGAACATTTCCTTGAGCTTTCCAGAAGTGAAAACCGGCGAAAGTTTAGTTCGAAGTGGTCTCCATCGAGCAGTCTCGAGACTGAAGAGATGCTGACTAAGAGGTTCAACTTTTTCATGCATGTCAAGTCCTCGGTCGGAAAATAATGAGAAATCTTTTATTAAAATGTCCTTAATGAAATCGGGATCTTTGACAACCAGAATCGGAGTTCTCGGTGCGAAAATGCCAAACATCGGCTCATCCTTAAATTTCGGATATTCTTTTAATATGTAATCGTGTAGAGAAAGCTTTCCAAGTAGAATATCTTGAAAATTGCCAAGCGGCGCTACGGGTTTGGGGCCAGCAACGTTACGATTTCTCCAGAAATTATAGGTCGATGTGCAGTAGAAATAGACTGCTAAAAGTAGTGCCCCTAATACAGCTAAGGTTTCAATAATGCCAAACTCCATTATTTAAGTGGGCGATGAAGCAATTCCTGAAAAAAATATAATATAATGTAATTTCTCTTTCTAAATAATTCTGTTTATTTATTTAATATATAAACTTTAATATATTATGATAAGTACTATATAATTACATAAATATAGCTTTCTAGTGGCTAAATTGTTTTTGTATTTAAAATTTTGTATAAACATAAATGATTCTTTGATGTTTATTGACATAATTGTAACATGTTGGTAAATGCAGATATTTAAAAAAAATGTTATTGCTAGATGATTCAATTTTTCTTTATCCAGCCGATATTTTCGTTAATCTCGGAAACAAATATTCATTAATTAAATAATTAGATCCCGTGTCATTTTGAAAAATGTACTATATATCAATGTTTGATTATTGCATTCGAAAGAACGATTTTGAAAATAGTATAGGCTAAGTATTTCAGAATAAAAAATTCGAACATGTGTATTAATTCTGTATTGCCAAAATTTATGATAAAAATGATGCAATTTAGACATTACAAGGTTAAAGATTAATGACATTGTTATTAATTAGTTTATTTGATAAGTAAGTATGATAATTAGTTTATTTTTTAAATAAGTATTTACTGTATATGTTACCTTTTAAATGAAAATCTGATTCAAACCATACTATTTCAACTACTTTGTACTAACCAAAAGAAAAATGTTTTAAAAACTTTTTGCGAAAAATTATTATCCGTGTGCATCGGTGAACTATTACTCAGTAACTGAGAAATAATAAGAATGAGCTGCGTTTTAAACCTAATATATGATATCATGACTTTCAACTTCTTTCCTCTTTGATAATAGCCACGAAGATAGAATGATTAGCCGTAAGTTATTTCTTGATACGAACTTGACTGTCATATTTTTCTTTTGCTTCCAAAAATAATTCATGTATTTTACTCACATATTTGATTATATTATACTTCGAATGGTGTATTAGAATTAGCTTTCGGTAAATATTTTAAGTTGCTATTTAATTTTTAAATACTCAATTAAGGGTATTTATAAGAATCATTAATATCTCGGGATGATTCGATAAATATTTCTTGGTATAAGTGCTAGCTGTTTTACTGATCGTTATCTTATTAATTATCTCAATTTAGGACACTTGACTATATTTTATTTCAGTGCTGCACGATTGATGCAAGTTTAGGAAACCACTGCTAAATCATTGGCATTTAGCTTTCTCCTAAATAATTTATCGTTCTAATATTTATAGTGAAATAATTCAAATATGAAATATATTAATGCATTTTTTTAAAAATTGTTTGAATAAAATTAACTAATTAAAATATTTTAAAATTATTTATTCGTAAACAAACTATATTGGTGGTATTAATGTAAAGAATCATAATAAAATAATAATTAATAATACTAAAATGACTGTTCTATACAATCGCGATACCCTGTATAACTAAAAATTTGTATAAAACAAAAATAAGTACACGAATTTTAAAAATTTTCATAAAAGAGGGAAAAAAATACTCGGTTATTTATTGAAAGACTGATTGTTCACTAAGATATAGCTATTCAAAAAATGTTTTAAAAAAATAAGACCTTAATATCTTTGGACTTAATAAGTTTCATAAGCTGCGTAACGAACTCGACTGAATTATATAAAAATCCACCTTTTCCCAAAATTTTAAGTCAATTGAAGTCTTTTTACTCCCGTAATTGTTGGACATAGAAAATTTAATTTTTTCAGTTTTCAGGTTTTTAAGTAAAAGGTATTAGACAAAATGCCTTGAAATTTTTTCAGATTGTAGATAGTTATATTCTAAATTATCAATTCAGTTGATAATTTAATTTGAGAGTTATAATTAGCTTTTTTTTTTTAAAAAAAATAGGTTTTTGTTATCAACGAAGTTAATTAAGAGAATTTTAAAACCACCGGTTTCGCGCACAATCTGACACTTGTCTAGGCGTAAACATCCTCACGGAGCAGAGGGAAAAGCCCATCAAGCGGAATCTTTATTTACACAACAGTTATTAGGCACGGTTACAATAACTTATACCAACTTCCAAGGGTTATTCGACCTACACGCACGCAACGTACCTTACAAATTCGCACTCCGGCGGGAATTAGCCTATTGCCACAGGCGTCGCACCACGAGAAGGTGCCGGCGCTGTCCGGCGGGGAGCGCAAAAATGATCCGCAACCTTGTATACAGCGGCCTCGACGTCTCGGGGAGTCAGCGCTATAATAATACCCGGGCAACTGGTGAGGTTGCCGCTTGTTGCGCTCGCCCTGGAACGAGTCACTCCGATCACCACACGTGGACCACGCTCCCCACAATCAAATAGTCCTACTTTGCCTCGAGGCAGTCACACACATAATACACTATGAGAACACACACCGCACGCTTCTAAATTGAGATGCACTTGAACTGACGCACAGACTTTCACTTCGGCGCGACTAGCTGAAGAGCAGACTTCGACCTTCGAGCTCGACGGTTCTGAGACAACTGACTACTTGCCGGAGCCGGTGAGAAACCTCTATTCCAAAAAAAAGAGCCCGGAGTGGAGGCACATCTCCGTCGGGAAAAACCCACGGTAAGAAGGTCCATTTCTGCCGCAAAAATCGAGAGCCAAAAAAGGCCCATCTTCACCGTAAACCGAGAGTAAAGGCAGGTGTGGGCCGTAAAAGGTCCTGGTCGAAGGCACGTATCGGCCAGAAGGAGCCGAGAGCCAAGAGAGTTCATGTCGGCCATAAAAAGGCCCGGAGCAAGGGTTCGGTCGCTTTCTGAAACTCGGCGAAACGGCTACTCTCCCTGGAAAATCCAAATAGGATTTATCTAGTTGACGTGATGACAGTCATGTATTAATGCGCGGGGCGAATCACTTCCGGCGGTCAGCAAAAAGGGCGCAAACATGTTAAAAACAAAAGGACCATAATAGCTAAATTAATTTACGTCGGAAATTATAGGTATTTTTATGGTTTTAAAAATTCTTTTTGTCCAATTCAAATATTTCAATCCTATCATCATTAAAAAAAAAGTAAAATTCAATTTTTCGCAAAAAAAAAGGATTTTTCACCCGCCGTCACATAAGAAGTACAAAAAAAATAAGCTATTAAGAACAATAATCCATTCAGTAGAAGTTGAGATGCAGGCGTACACACGCACACATCCATACAGGCATTTTTCAAACACCATATATTCTTATTCCTAATCAGCACAATCAACTTATAACATGTTTTTAAAACAACTCGAAAAATACTATCACAAAGCTTCGTCTAGGAGAAAGCAAAAATTTTGTTATTTTTATAAATTATGTTCCCGATTCGAATGTTATTTGTTATTGTTAAATAAATATTTATTAAGTAGAGCGAGAGTGAGTTATTTTTAATGATAATAGCGTTTCGCAGATGATGCCACTGCGATAAGATCGTTAGCATTTCGCAAGTAGGCATCTCTGTGTTGGTCGCGCCACGACAATTATTTAAGAATTGTCGGGGGCGCAGATGTTCTATCACTTGTTGATAGAAGCACGGGATGAGGGGGCGTATAGACTCAATCAAGTTCCAACTCATTATATCCATCCGTTCGAAAGTTATCGTAGGGACAAAATTAGGAATACGCACATACATCCAGGCATCACGAAAAATGGCTTTATTTTTTTAATATGAACCTTAAAATCATTAAATTAAAAAAAAATTTCGGTTTTAAACATTCCGACGTTAATGATCTTTCTATTGGAGGCAATTTTTCTGACTTAAAAACCTTGAAAATATCGATAATCAACCAAATTCAACTCTAAAAAAATTTACTCGTTACAAAGCTTTCTCTTTGAGAAAGCAAAATGAATAATAAAAATAAATTATAATTATTTAACATTTATCAGAAGATATGGTATGAAATTATGGTAGTTGCCTAATGAACTTGAAATTACTCCTCCTAAGATCGATACTCAACACATGTTAAATCAGTGGCATAAGTGTTAATAAAGTGTTAATAAATAAAGAATTAATTAAGTCTATTTGTTGAGTTGAAAATTGCCAAGAGTCGGTAAGTTGTGGGAATTTTCTTGAATAGGTAAAAATTTTAAATCACTGTGGTCTAATTTAAGAAAATAGCCCACTTTATTTGAACAAAAAAATATAATATATACATATATATATACATATACATACAGTTTGTAGGCGCGTCACATAAAAACGGAGAAAAAAAACAAGCCGCGCTCTGACAAAGTCCGAATATTTGAATGTGTAAGCTTCCTTCTTCTACTATGCCGAGACGTAATTCTAATCTACTACTAATTTCTACCCTCGAGTACAGTTTGACTATGCCTTACTCGTGGTTCTTTTTCGAAAATTTATTTTTATTTAAATATAAAATATTATTTTCTAAATATATTTCACTTAAAAAACTGTCTATTAAAACAAACTGTTCATTATAAAAAGAGTACTAGAATCCCCCACAAATTTATTATAGTAAGACTAAACGCCAGTGTGGGAAAGACGCCACTTAGCTATATTTTCTATGTTTATCAGATGGCAATAAGACTTCGATTTTATTATTTATTATGATTAGCTTATTACGTTGCCCAATTTTCATAGAATTATGCCTTTATTTTCAGTCGATATTGGAATGTAGTGGCAATAATTGCTTTGGATATAAATGTTTTTTACATATAAATTAATATATTATTTACTTCACATATTTATATTTATATTTATTATATTTATATTTAACATATTTATTTATTTTTTTCGGTAACACGTGGTATCTGACCCGCGCATGTAGGGAAGATGCTAGTTTCACGTCGCGTTATTTAATTGCTATTAATTAAAAGCTAATTAAAGTATTATACATATTTTATTGCATATTTAATAAATTATTGTCTCCTTTATATAATTATGTTAAATAAATCTGATTTACTTCATTAGCGTAATTTTTATTTACATTTTTTCCTTCGGTATGTCGTTTAGTCCCAACTTACCTGAATCTTTAAACGTTCTAATTATCCAAAAATTTTTGTTAATAAATTCGTACCTAATACATTTGTTCATAAAGCAATTTGATAAGATGCATACTTTTTAAATTGGAGAAAATTTGATATTAACTTTTAGAATTTTACGATGAAATACTCAAGAAAAACTCAGTCCACAGCAGTCGTGCGTGATTGGATGTGAAGATTATTCTATTTTTGTAAACTTTAACTTTATTCCGCCAAGGGGTTGAAATATAAACGCTCTCGGGTTACTTTTCAATGGAATACTTGTTTCACTGCAAACGTCGACTTTGAAATTTTTTAATACCTTAACAAGACCAACTTTTGTTTGGTAGTGTGCAAATCGAGCACCTGAAAAGAAACAAATACAATTTTGAAAACGATACCATTGAATCAATTTGAAAAAACAGCTCTTCTGCCTTCTTCAACATTGAACCAAAATGTGTGCAATTGCAACAATTAAAACTAACAACTTGAATATTAGATTCAAGCTTAATTGGACTTGGAAACCATCAGCATAAATATCTACATATAGACGTACAACTAAATGTACATATTATAAAAATAAAAAATATGAAAAATATAAAAAATATTGTCCGAGGACTTTTTAATTGTTATATCGATTATCTTTAATTATCTGCCTTTCTACACGTATGATTATTACTGTTAATGTATAAGAAATTCACCCACTTTGATCCAATAGTGAGGAAGACTCCTTTAATTTGAACTTTAATTACGAACTGCTATTTTTGATCATAAAGTTTTTCTTCATCATAATTTTTTAATTATAAGCTATAATTACCTATGCAATTTCGAGGACCGTCACCGAAAGGCAAATAAAAGGAGGAATGTCTTTGTTTTATAGCATCTTCGTCGAATCTCTCTGGATCGAAAGTATCGGGTTCAGGATAAATGTCTGGATCGCGCTGAATAGAGTAAACAGGAATCCAGATGCTTGTTCCTTTTGGAATTGTTATATTTGTTCCCGCGAAAGTGTATTTATCCATGGATTTCCGCATGATTGTAGCAAGAGGTGGATATTTTCTTAAAGTTTCTGAAAATATATAATACAAAAATTACTCTGGAAGCAGAAAGCTTTACGAAAAGCTTTCGACTACGTATAATTACAAAGATTCAGACTTACCAGAAAAAACTTTGTCCATGTACTTCATGTTTTTAATACTTTCATATTTCAAAGTTTCATCATTCTTTTCAAGTTCTTCCATTATCTCCTCTCGAAGTTTGTTTTGTACTGAGTGATTCTGTGCTAATTCATATAAAGCGTTGCTCATAGTTGTGGACGACGTTTCAAATCCAGCAATGAAGAAAACAAATGCTTGAGCAGTTACAAGCACATCAGTCATTTCTGAAGGTAATAATGAAAGATTAAGAAGAGTATATAATTTTATTTAAAAGAAAATCTACTAAAAAATCTAAGATCTGATAGATTTTAGTGCAAATGCACATGTCAATTAGGCTTACCGATATCTCCAACTTTGTTTGGATTATCTTGAATCTCCATTAATAAATCTACGAAGTCATTTCTTTTAATATTATTTTCTTTCCTGTATTTGATAGTTTCTTTCATCGTTCCAATGAAGAAGTTGTTCAATTCATAATCGTAAAAAATAGGTGCTAATAAATTATAAAGCCATGGTGCAGAATTTCTAAGCTTGTTCCTTATATCTTTCCAGCGAGTAACTTCAAAAATCTTTCTTCCGATTTTGCGAAAATCGCTTTCTTCTTCTGATAGAGCATTCATTTTTAATCCAAAAGCACAAACGCCTATAACGTCCGTGGTGTATTTGGCAGTGAGATCACGACACTCAATCACAGAATTTTTCGATGTACACTTTTTCAAAAATTCTTCAAAATGATTAGCACAATCCATTAAGAGGTAGAACATTTCCTTGAGCTTTCCAGAAGTAAAAACGGGCGAAAGCCTAGTTCGTAGTGGTCTCCATCGAGCAGTTTCCAGACCAAAGAGATGCTGACTAAGCGGTTCAACTTTTTCATTTCTGGTAAATGCTCGGTCGGAAAATAATGAGAAATCTTTTATTAAAATATCCTTAATGAAATCGGCATCCTTGACAACCAGAATCGGAGTTCTCTGGGCGAAAATGCCAAACATGGGTTCATCCTTAAATTTCTGATATTCGTTAAATATGTAATCGTGCAGAGAAAGCTTGCTCAGCATCATATCTTTAAAATTGCCAAATGGTGCTACGGGTTTGGGGCCAGCAACGTTACGATTTCTCCAGAAATTATAAGTTGATGTGCAGTAGTAATAAACTGCTAGCAATAGTGCCCCTAATATAGCTAAGGTTTCGATAATGCCAAACTCCATTGTTTAAGTTGGCGATGAAGCAATTTCTGAAAAAAATATAATATAATGTAATTTCTCTTTCAGAATAATTGTTTATTTATTTAATATATTAATTATAAATATATTGTGAGGTAAATAGATTTCTAGTGGCCAAACTGTTTTTTGTAGTTAAAATTTTGTATACATATAAATGATTCTTTGATATTTAAGTAACATGGCAAATTCAAATATTTTTATTATTTCATTCGACTGGAAGAAAAACTTCCTACATTAAAAAAAATTATATTTCATTCAAGGAATAATTAAATTTTTCTTTACCGAGCCAATATTTTCGTTAATCACGGAAATAAATATGCATTAACTAAATAACTAGATCCTCCGTCAATTTGGAAAATATTAAACATTTAAAAAAATTTACCTCTGCTTAAAATTCATGATATTTTTTTAATAAACGTAAAATATTTATTTTTTGTAGTAATTTTTTATCAATTTTTGATTATTGCATTCGAAAGGGCGACTTTGAAAATAGTAGGGTAGATATTTCAGAATAAAAAATTCGAACATATTGTATTAATAAATTCTGTATTACCAAAATTTGTTCAATTTAGACTTTATAAGATTGAAGATTAATGACAATGAGCTTTGAGCGCGTAAGAATAATTAACGATAATTAGTTTTTTAAATAAGTATTTACTATATATGTTACCTTTCAAATGAAAATCTTTAGACCATACTGTTTTAGCCCCTTTATAACAACGAAAACAAAAAAGTTTTAAAAACTTTTTCCGAAACTTTATTATCCGTTTGTATCGATGAACTGTTACTGAGTAACTGAGAAATAATAAGAATGCGCCGCGTTTTAAACCTATGATATATCATGACTTTCAACTTCTTTGTTTTCTCTTTGATAATAGTCATGAAGATAGGATGATTGGCCAAGTTTTTTCTTGATACGAACTTGATTGCCATATTTTTCTTTTACTTTCACAAATTATATTCATATATTTTATTTACACATTTGATTATATCATACTTCAAATGGTCTGTTAGAATTAGCTTTTGGTAAATTTTTTAAGCTGCTATTTAATTTTGAAATATTCAATAAAGAGTATTTATAAGTTATCAATATCTCGGAATGATTAGATAAATATTTGTTGATATAAGAGCCAACTATTTTACTGATGGTTATATTATTAATTATCACACTGAGAAAAAAATTTAGTTGACTTAACCGACATTCTATTACTTCAATGACACTACCATTGATTTAACAGAA
>JAWWEO010018935.1:0-18880 GCA_035582975.1 Ormyrus labotus | reverse complement strand
GAGAGAGAGAGAGAGAGAGAGAGAGAGAGAGAGAGAGAGAGAGAGAGAGAGAGAGAGAGAGAGAGTGGGTGGAACGAGTCTTTTCATCGCGAGGGAGTCGAACTTTGTAGGAAGTCGGAGGAGTGAAAAAGGCCGCTGTATGGTCAGACTTATTATTCCTCGCAGCTGAAATTATTATTCTTCGGTGGAGCTGCGTGGCGGTAAGTGGATCAACTGCTGTGGAATTTGCAAGGAGCTCTCGCCGGCGTATTTTTTAAATTACCGCGACTGCCCCTTTTTTTCTCGCGCTTTCTGCGAAAAAAATTGCGGGAGTGTGTTCTGAATAACTAGCGGCTGCTTTGAGAAAAATGCTCGCCCCATTGCAATGCTACGCTGCCGCTTTATTTGACGTTTACTGTCTTCTAAATTAACTTTGTGCCCCCCTCCCCCCCCCCTCCGAGCTTAACTATTTCAGTACTCTTCCGTAGATCTGTCTTTGAAGCGGTACACTTTAATTTTCAATCTGAAAACTCGGAAATCACGAAAATAGCTGCGAAAGCAATCGCGGAAAGCCGCCCGAAAGGAATGCTTTCGCAGCAGTTTACACTGAAAAAAAATTATTCCAGCATTCGGCGCTCCGCAAGCGTAAACTGCGGGGGATCGGTGAAAAATCGGCGCGGCGCATCTTCGCTTGTTTCGCGGCTCTTACTCGGCATCGAAAATAGCGCAAAAAAGCCCGAGAAATCAAGAGCGAGAGCTTTGTGAAAAAGCGCGCTACCTCTACGCTTTGCTCTGCAACCTGTCTTTGAGGCTTAAATCATGGAGATACGCCTCAGTGTACATGCAGGAAATAGAGAAAGAAGGGCAGAGAGAGAGAGAGAGAGAGAGAGAGAGAGATATCGATGTTCCCGATCGACCCATATTTTTTCGCGAAAAAGTCGAGCGCGTACTGTGCGCGGATATTCTTTTGGCGGCAAGGGAGAGAGGCTTGTTGCTCTTGTTCTCTCGCGCTTTTCCTTTTTTTTTCGGCCGAGTTCGGCCTCTCTCTGATTAGTTCTCGCGCAGCGTTTTTTTTTGTCCCGATGATAGCATCCCGATCCGATTGTCTGCTTCCACCGTCGATTGTCGCTTCTGTCTCTCGCGCGACTTGTGCGTCCGCGAACTAAACTAATTTTACACGGCCGCGAAAATCCGGGGAGTTGTTTCGGCTCCAGCGCCTCTCTGACAAATTTTAAATCCACGAGAGCGCCGACCTTTTCCATGCGTCGATACAGCGCGACTAAAAACGATATTCGGCAGAATCGAGAGCTTTCGGCGATTTTTCGAGCTCTGCTAGAAAGCGGAATATGGAGTCGATGTTGGCGAGGATTTTGTTTTCGGGTTGGTTGAAGAAAGTAGTTAGAGATTGATAATAAGCAATTGATCGTATGTTACTTTAGTCGCTTTTTAACAGTATTTATTGCGCAAAATACTGTAACGGCTGGCGGTTTTATGCAACGGCTGAGCAGCCGTTGCATAAAATTTAATAAGCGAATAATCACAAGCTCGAGGCAAAACCAATAGAAAAATGCTGAACTGAAAGAGAGCCGGAGACTCTCGACAACGTGGAAGCCGATCTTGCCTCGCGAACTCGCTGGCTTTCCTCTGCTGCGCTGCTGCCGCTGAGGAGCTGAAAGTTTGAATCGCGGGGAGTTTACTCGCAAATATACCAACACGTGTTTGCAACGTAACAGGCGGTTTATTAACGAACAAAAAAAAAGAAAAAAAGAAAACAAAAATAGCTTTATAATCAAACCGCGAAGCAGCAGGCGCGAGGTGGCTAGACGAGCGGCACGGCGCGAGAGAGGTGTAGAGAGAGAGAGAGAGAGAGAGAGAGAGAGAGAGAGAGAGAGAGAGAGAGAGAGAGAGAACGCAAATGTGAAATTCACCCAGAGCGGGCACTTACAATTTTGTCGTGGAGACGCTGCGACCCCACTCGAATCTCCGCTCGCTCGCCGTAGCTTCCACCAGGAGATCGTGTGTCCTGAAACGATAGTCAGACGGGGTGCACACAACGGCTGCACTCAAGGAAGTCGCACACACAAAGAAAAGAAGTAATCGCGCTCGCACAATAATCAAAGAACTGGGCTCGGTAATTCGCTTCGCTCGGGTCGAAGGCGTAAGGCAATCTGCCTGACACGCGCTTCTCGCGACACCGTTCTCTCTCTCTATAACCCTCTGTCTCTCTCTCTTACCATAGCGCCCTCCATGTCGTCTGCTCTCCTCGGCACCTGTTCTAATGTCGGTTAGAAAACGTTTTTAAGAGAATGCTTATAATGGCTGTTTCAGAGAGAGAAATGTAACGTTCGTTAGAATACTTATCCTCGAGAGATACTTGGTTAGCTCGGAATGCATCTGCTTAATGGTGCAGAAATGACAGGGTTCTAAAGCAATAATAGTAAAGCGGGTACTCGGAGTTAGGCATTAAGAAAATGAAGATATTTTAGTAGGATTTACCAAATGTGTGGTATTATATTTAAAATTAGTTAAATATTACCTTAGCAGATATTTCAATTGATAAAATGTCTGCTAAAAATTACTTAAAAATCTAATGTAATATTTATAACAAAGTATTTAATGTTAATAAACGTCCGCTCCAAGAAATTAGTTCATAGCTTTATACTATTTATGAAAGTTTGAAGAGAATTCTAAATGATTTTGATTCTCTTTAGAAAGAGCATTTCGGAAACAGTCTTTCATGCGAAAATGCTCGATTTACGAGTTTCCAGCTCATACAGGTAATTTCAATCTCCGAAAAACGTTTCTAAAACCCGAGCAGAGTTAGATCTCAAGCTGATCAAAGGGTATGAAGCTTTTGCTTGAAACTTGATTCGCGAAAGTCTTATGGTCTCTTAAAAGAATCAAATTTACTCGTAAAAGAAGTTTTGCGGCTAGTCTGGCGGAGTAAAGACTTTGAGTTGAATTAACGACTAAATTTTCTTGATTCTTTGAAACGATTTTTGCTACAATATTTAAAATTAATTAAGCGTCGTCGAATTTTCATTATCTACTTTGAAATATAAGTTGTTTTTGCATTTATATAACTTACCAATCTTACTTATATAACTAATTTCGTATTAAAAAATTTAAAAGTGTTCCATTTCGACTTGATTTAAATCGATACCAAATGATGAGATTTATTTACAGTTGCTTAATAGAATTAAACCAATTGTTTTTATTTGGTTCTTTGTAATTCAATTCTGAATATTCGAAATCAATACTTTTTTTTAGAGATTTACTCGTTTTTTTTAATTCTTTTTAACTTTTTAAATTCAATTTTAACTTAAATTTTAATGTCTGCAAATTAATAGTCCTTTAATCTTGTTTTAGCTGCAATATTACTTAACACATATATCCTAACTTTAAAGCTACTACCTGTACGCATTTACAATGATTGTACACAATAAAATTTACAACTTTTCTTCGCTCGCGCCATTTAGTTGGGCAGTTATCGACGTTACCGAAGCCCTTCTTGAAATATATTATCGATATTTTACTGTCCTTTGCCGTTTGTACAGGAAATGTTTGCAGTAACTCTAAAATAGAAGTTAGAATTATGAATTTTAATATTGTGAGTGTATATTTGAAAACAAAATTAATCGTTCAAGCTTCCAAAATTGTTATCAAGCTTTGAAAACTTAATTTCCGCTCATCCAATTATTATATTGGAGATTATAAAGGTTTATTTTAATCCTTTTTAAGCTGACGTTTAATGCTAATTGATTCTAAATAAAATTAGCATTATAGCCATTTAATCTCAAAGAATCGTTTTGGTAAAAAACTATTTCTAAACAATTAAGAACATTGGAGATTGGCGGAACTTGCAGTTCGAATGATTCTTATAGAAAATTTATTTATTAATAAACTGCCAATATTTTTTATTTATAAAATTGAGATTTTTTTGGATGTACAATTTGTTTTTATAAAAGAGAAGAGGAAAATAATTATTAGACTTCTAAAAATTGAAAAATTAAATACTAGTCTCGAGGCGAGTGCTTTATTTACTACGATTGAGTTACACGGCATCAGCCGAGCTTAAAAACTCGTATTGTAACAATTTCTTGATTAAATTTCACCGGGAGTTTCACTTTTTACAAAGATTTGTATTAAGATACCAAACAAACTTTATTTTTTCTTCCCAACATGAGAAAATAGCCCGAAGCGTTCTACCAAATTAAATTACATAATCATGAGCTTCCATATCAATCTTGTTCGCACAACTCAATTCGCCCCCAAAAAGCAAAGCTCTCCAACCGACCAACAACTTCACCGAAAAGCCAAACCCGAAGACCCCACATGTTCTAAAAGAAAGATCAGCGAAACTCGGCGCCCATCGTCCGCATCGCCGATCGACTCTCCCTTGCAAGCTTCCCCCCCCCCCCGCGCGAGGGGTTGAAGACGATGAAGAGCCGCTCGAGCGTTCTATTTATCCGCTATTTATTTAGGCGGACTCGCTTGTCGAGCTTGCAAGCTAGCTCTCTCTCTCTCCCTCTCGCTCTCTCCCCCCACCACCAAGCCGCCAGTCAGTTCTCAGCTTGGCCGCCCGGCGGCGCCTTGCAAGCTGCGTGGAAAGCGCGCGCGCGCGCGGCCGCGAGTCCGTCCGGAGGTGCCGAGCGGGCTGCTGCTTGGCGCCCCACTGCTGGCCTCCCGCTTGTTTACGAGCGACTGCCGCCGCGAAAAGACCCGCGAGTTTACGAAAGTGCGCTGCTGCTGCTGCTCCGCGTCCGCTCTCAATCTCTCTCTCTCTCTCTCGATGTGTCTCGCCCGCCGCCGGCTGTGCTGAGCTGCGAAAATGTCGCTGGTCTCGGATTACTGCAACAAGTTCCGCATCCGAATTTAAGCCGCAGATCAGTTTTATTGGCGACGCTCGGGACTTGTGCGGGGCCGCGCGATATATACTTCAAGTGCGAGAGCTGAGCCAGATGCGCGGCAGGCTGAAGCGGCCTCGCAGCCGCGGGGCATCGACGGACGACGTCGTCGTCGGGCGCCGTCGTGGCACCGCACGTGCAGCCACGGCGCGCCGACCGCTCGAGTAGTGGGCCAATCGTGACCGACTATTAATATATGCGAGCGGATAACGCAGGTATTTGGGATTCCCCGCCTCATTTTCGCTCTCGCGGCTCGTTCTCTCGTTCCGTTGAGGCGCTGGAGGGGGGATGTATAAGGTAAGGAGCGCGTAATTAGATGCTCCAGCTCGTAAGTTTACGCGGATTCACTTAGCGGAGTTTCTTTTCATTTGGAACGGGTCTGGTCTTGAGATTTTTTAAAAGGGTTTCTACGCCGGGGAATTTCTCCGGGGGTTTTTTTTTCTGTACGTGCTTTCGTGAATAATGCTAATGGGGTGCTCACGGTTTTTGGTGGCTGCAGCATTGTGTGATTTACTCAGAAAGTACGGGAGACAGTGCCGAGATTAACGTGTTTGTTGCTCTGTTTTGCGAGGCAGTGTTTGATTTTAATTAAAAAACAGAGGCAGAGGATATTTTGAATGGCTTTTAATCAAATATTACGATAAAGAAGTTATGCCATTGAAAATGGATACTCCAACATAATTACACTTCTTTTCATCAAATCACTATCAGGCTGTATTTTTGGTTGGTGAATTTAAGAAGAATTTCTGGTACAATACGTTTTGGAGATAATAGGTCACAGGATCAAATTGAAAATTTAAAATTAAATAGTTTTATAATAATTTTATAATCAAATACTTTATGCGCTTAAAATGATAATCATCCAAAGAATTTGTAATATAATACACCAAGATATTACAGTAATGAAACGCTGTTATCTAAAAAATTGTTCAGATACTTCATAAAGATATTGCTTAAGTAATTAAAAATTGCAAAATGTTTCGGAATCACCGTCCGTATAATGTTTTATTTAAAAATACGAAGTGAATATTGTATAATCGCGAATATTGCCACTTCCTGTTATTAAACCAGCGATGGAAGTATTTCATTGAAAATAAATGAAATTGGGACACATTATACATCGCGACCACTTTTCAAAAGCTATATCAAAATGTATTTTTACGGCCTCGAGATCTGCTTACACCGGGCTCATCCAATAACTATCTCTTTTTATCAACTCTTCTATTCATGCGGCCTTAATTGAGCACAAATCCCGGGCAGTCGTAAAATCTACTCAAAAAAAAATTTAAATAATCGCCTCTCGTCGCCACTCTCGCTATAATTCAATCCCGCGAGCCTCCATTAACAAATCAGACTTCCAGCCGAAAATCTTCCTCGACTCCGAAAACCGCCGAAAAAAGGTTCTCCCCCCTTTCGTCCTCCGGCAATTCGCGGAGACGTTCGCGCAAAATGAAGAGGTCTTGAATTCCCGCGACCTGGATTCGCGCTTTGATTTCCGCCGGCTCCTTATGGCTTTTGTGCCGCGCGTCGGGCCAGAAATCCGCGAGAGGATTGACAGGCACGCGCGAGCGATTTCGATCGGAGCGCCTGGTGCGTGGTGCCTGGCTACGAGAGAGCTTACTCCAAAGAGCTTTCGCGCGCGCGGGCGCCTTTTCAAGCTGGCGTGTGCCTTTGTTTGGCGGGCCGCGGCGAAAAAAGGGCGCGGGGAGCACGGCTGAGCCGTTGGATTTTTAAGGCGCGCCTGACGATTGTTCGATATGCCGCGCGGAATTTCATCAAGTACTGCCGATGTAATGGGTCTGAGGAGAGAGCGGGTTTATTCTTTTGAAAATCGGTGCGTGGAGGGTGAGAGCTTTGGCGGCGCTCTGCGGAAGCGATTTTTACACCTGGAGTTTCATTGTCCCGAGTAGTGGGGTAATTTCACCTTCAACCCACACATAATTGAATGTATCACAATTTCAATGTAACACGAGTGTTGGTAATTCTTCTATCGGAAAGTTGGAAGTTGAGAATTTCACAGTACGCTGATCTTTTAATTCTTCTATTACAAAAGATAACTAGATTTACTTATTACTTAGCATAACTTTATTTGACAAGTACAGAGTTTCTTTAATAAAGATATCTCCAGGGGGGCGAAAGTTAATTCCGAAAGTTTTTTACTCGATAATCGATTACTGTAGAAATACTTTGTACTTGGGCTCTTTCTAAAAATGTGTGCAGAACGCGAGTTGAATGATGGCAAAGAGCTTTCTCTCAAGCCTTTTTACGTGATGGCGATGCCATTGTATAGTGTCTTGTTGGCTTTTGTGTTTGCGATTCGGTTTTATTTTTGCCCCAGGCTCAGGTGGAGACTGGTGAATTTCGAGGAAAGGCGAGCGGTTTTGAACGAATAGAGTCATGTTTTACAAAATCATTTTTACATGAAATTTAATAATCTATCATAATTACAAAAAAAATTATTAGAAAATTGTTTTTTCTGAATTTTATTTACGTTTCTAAATTTTAAAAGAAAGTTTTTGGGCTACTTCATGAGTGAAATGGTTAAATCTAATTTTAATGAAGTTGCATTGCTATTCTCGTTACTAAGAGTGCACTAATATTGCTACTTAAAACAATCGTTAGTTCTGTAAATTTATAGATTTTTGTGACGCAAGCTGAACGGTGCGAAAGAGATTTTTCTCTGCGCCTTTTTACTTTGTGCAAAGCTGCTCCTGTATCGTCAGCTTTTGTTTGTCCAGTTTTTCTACTCTTTTCGATCAAGTTCGTATTAAATTAAGCAATAAAAACAGTATTTAATAGTCAATGAATGCGTTCGATATTTTATCGTTTTAATTTGTTTTTGCTTTTTCGAAAGGTTGGAAATCCACTGTAAAATAACTGAAATGTTTCTTCTAATGCAAAATACCAATTCAGTTCTCGATACTTAATTTGATCGAAATAGCGAATATCTTGTAAATCCAATTAAAAAATATGTACATAATTCATGTTAACAAAATTCTTTTTATGGAATTTATATAGAAATATCGATTTAATATTCAAAGTTTTTTCACAAAATTTACATCCGAACCGCAGGTTTTTCTACTACATCAATTCAAGCTCTATATTCTGACATTTTTCTTTCTATTTATTGCAAGTGAGACGATGCATTCTGCAAATTGGAGAATATACGTTTTAGCATGCATTTGATTCAGAGGTTGCGAGAATCGTTTTTCTACTTTTCAAGAACGTGATGAAAGAATGGTTGCGTGGGTTTGGGTAGACTTTTAATTGACAGATGCGAAAGCTCAGAAATCTGTGAAATTAAAACTTAGTTGGAAATAGCTCCTCTCTTCTATGGCTTTTTAGATTCCTGTCATATGATATCAACGATTAAAAATGTATTTATATCTTTAAATTCTGTTTAAATGATAATTTCTGCTTTTATGATTAAATTTATTATAATTGTATTTTATTTATTTCAATTCTCGTGTCCATTTCCGCAAATATGAGTTTAACATTTTAGATCCTAAAAAAGCTCACTAATTTGTTTGCTATAAGCAAAATAAATAAGTAATAAATAAATTGTTAATAAAGAGTTTAATGAATCATACATCGGTTTAGATATAATTACACATTAATTTAACGACAATCTGATGTAAATTTTTATTGTCATTTTATTATCAGCTCATATATTCATTATTAAATTCAATAATATTCATCCACTTTTCCTTGTAGCGAATCTATATTTGCCGGAAAATTTCAATAAATCGCGGTAATGAAACTCTGATTTCATTGCATTTTGAAGAAGCAGCATCAAAAAAGTAGCTGCTTTCATCAATCCGCGCGGCAACGGAACGTTTCGGTGGCGTCGGTTTGATTTCACGCGCATCAGAAACGATCCCGCGGCGGCGACGAAGAGAAACAAAAAGGCGAATTATATTCGTATGCGGCAGGAAATCACCAGGGGATAAATTAATTAATGCATTTAATCGGTTTTTGCTCCGAGTTCCCTAATTAATATATCCCCTCGGAAAAGTCACGATCGCTCGCTCGGCTGCGAATGAGCGACGTAATTAAGTTGGTGGGCTAAATTCTATTTGATTTCTATCCGATTCGCGAAGACGCCGCTGACTTTCTTTAAGTGTGTTTGCGAGCTTTTACCTTGACTTCTTTTTCGCGATTTCGAATCCTCCAGGCAGATTATAGTTACTTTTCTACTTTTCTCTCTCCCTCTCTTTCTCTCTCAACTCTCGGTAAACAATTTCGACTCGCGATGTATTTTACAGCTACTTTTGGTTGCACAAAAAACAGTGAACCTTTTTGAGGAAACTTTGTGCTCCAAGCTAACTGAAAAGCTGATTACGGGTTTTCGAGATTTCATGTACGTGGATTTCATTAAAATCTGATGGTTTTTAGATATAAAAATTGTAGATGGCGTTCAGATTTTATGTTTGCGGTTAAAGGGTATAAAATTAGCTATAGTGAAAAAAAAAATGATATTAAATATTTTTATAAAAATAACCGTTTTGACATTTTTACTCTAAAAGATTAAATTAGTGAATTTGCGACGCTATCGGAACTTTATTGCAGAATATTAATTTTATATAAATGTTACATCCTCCATAATTTAATTAAAACGTTGTAATATTGTGACAATATTCCAACATTTTAATTATTCAATAAAATTACTAAAAATTTCGATACTTAAAAGCATTCCAGATGTGTTTCCCAAGATTAAATTCAATGTTTATTTGAAAATTCGAAAACTACGCAAGTACAATAATCACTCCTTGTACAAAAAGTGCGTCCGCCAATAGGAATTCTCGGTCGCTCAAAAATCGCGTCGGCGAACGCACATAAAAACCGAGCGCATTTCCGTCGGAAAATCCGAAGACTCCGTAAACCGCATTCCCCGGCAAAAGAGTCCGCGCATTCGACCTGAAATGCAAAAATTAAAAATTCACGCGACCGCGAGGCGACGTCGCGCGTTCCCGTCATAAGCAATGCTTTCTTATATGTTTTCGGGGAGGTTTAATATTTCACGCTCTCGTGATATATATCGCGGGGCTCTTCGTTCCCTCGCACAAAAGGAAATGCTTCATGAAGGCGTACGGCGGTTGCCCTGAATCACAACGAGTATTGTTTTCGTCCTTTTCTTTTTGTTTTTTTGCATTTTTCATGTCGTTCGAACGGCACGCGAGAAGTTTGGAGTGCATTTTTTCGCAGTTTTTGCCCGCGCCTGGGAAAGGAACGCGCTCCGTTATAATATGCTGCTGTTAAAGTTGTATAGGTATCATTCCGCTTCCAACAATTAATTGCTGCTACGGAGATAATTAATTTTAGGACGGATCGTCCGTCTTTTCTAGCACAGAGAACAAGAATGTTTATTGAAAAATAGAATTATAAAATAAATACGATAAAAATTTGTTCACACGTATAATCGCGTATAAATCATGTACAAACTTTATTGAATTCGTTTGATTATTTATATTCACATCCTTACGAAGTCGGGTGAGAACTGCCTTTTCTATCGTATCGCGTTACAGCATTTGCCATTTCGCTGCGACATCTGCAGCGTCGGAATAACTTTGAAATGTTCAAAAATCGCAAACGTCGCAGGCACTCGATACGGGGACGCGTCGCAAAGGGTTAAAGGAAAGAAGGAGTGTCGCGCGAAAAGTTAGCCGAGTCGGGCGCGGTTTTATTGCATCCGAGATAAAGAAGAAATCGCTGAGAAACAAAACGCCAGGTCGAGTTACCCGCGTCTCAAAAAGAATGCCCGAATGGAGAAGGAAAAGGAGTTTTCGCCGAGCGGAGTGGGAAGTCGGATGTATATATAAGGAGCGCCACGACGAAATCAAAAGACAAAAGCGCAGCCTCGGAAAAACTTCTGCTCGGCCGAGTCGCGGAAAAATCGTTTCGATTTCACGGCCGTCCCGCCGAGAGAGAGAGAGAGAGAGAAACGGTGCCGGATCAAAGGCTTCCGCTGCGAATATGGAGAATCGGAGAATCTAGATTTTGTTCTCGCTCCCGTTATCTTAGCTGCGGCTTCAGCTTTTTTTCGAAATTCGTTAAGGAGTGTACGGATTTCCTCGGTTTATTCAGTACTTTTATGGTCGTTCCAATTGGGGTGGGGGAGAAACCGCGATTTCGTTAATTATAACTGTGCCGAGGTGACTAAAATAAATCGTTTCTTGATTAAGAGAACGAATTTATAAAAAAGCTCGGCTGCACTTCCAGGCTTTTGAACTTTTAATTGAATACTTCCCGGTTCATCCTTTACGTTATGCAGATGCGAAATTTTATATTTGAATTTAACCTTCTATTATATTGAAATGTTAATAAGTAATTTTTCTAACAGTAGAATTCTTATGTTTTCCTATACCTGAAAAGTCATGTTTAATGCATAGGTAGTGAAAATAATACATTTGCAAATGTCAATGTTTTATTAGTGAATGTTACATACTTTTTTGCAATTTATAGATAAATAGTGATAATTATATAAATATTTTCAGTTTAATATTGACATTTCATTTAACGGGTAAATTTAATTTAAAGAATAAACGTGTATTAAATATCAAATTTTACAATCAAGTTTTACATACAGTATTAATTTTACCATTTCAGTTAAATAATACGAAGTAAAGTAATGATCATTTATTTGGAATACTATTTTTTATTTATTTTATTAATAATGCACTTGTCAATTTAATTGAAATTTCATTTGATTAAGGCACACGAGAGTTAAGGAAATCCATGAAAATGTATAGTATGTTTAATAAATGTCCATTATCGAAATTAGCTTTACTTTTACGAATAATAGGACGTATGCCTGAATGAATTTGACATTAATTAGACTCGATGTTTCATTATATTCAATGGAAGGCTTTCAGTGATCATCTTCATCTTCATTTTTGCGCTATTATTTATGCAAGCACGAGTCAGACGTAAAAATTTAAAGTCTTTTTTTTTTGCTAAGTAGCCGCTTCACATCTTTTGAACATTAAATATTACAAGTAAACGTCAACTGAATAATAAAATAAAGTTTCAGCAAAAATGGGAAATGTTTTCTAAACGTACTACGATAACTAAGTAAAAGCACGTACAACGAACTCCTTTCCAATCACAATCTCATATCGCAATCAAGAAAACAGGATGCGCTTCATTCGCATATTCTAAATTCCGCAGTCGCAGAATCAAATCAAACTCCTCTCCGTGTACCGTCGCGCACGTCTTTCCTCCGCCGCCGCCGCCGCCGCCTCCGCTTCATACGTCAAGCCCGAGAACGCGGGCAGGCGAGTCGAAAAGTTCAACCCTCTCCGCCGCCCCTCCGCGTGATAGAGGACGCTTCGATCCTCCTCGCGAGGAATCCCGCGCTCGAGCGGAAAGCCTCCGAACGACGGCCGGATGGCTGTACGTCGAAAAAGTTCGCGGGTCGTGAGTGCAGGCGCGCGAAAAAGAGCCGCTGAAAGGCGCCTCGAGTATTTAGAGTGGCGCGCCCCGCGTATTTAGATGCCGACGGCTGATGGATTCGCAGGTAGGAAATGTCGCTGCGCACGCCGCGTTTGGGGATGCGCGAGTGCTCGGTGAATGAGCCTCGAGTCGCGGGAAGTACAGGTTCAGCCTTTATGGAGAGAGTTTTTTTTTATGCAGCTAATGTTAATTATTCGGGTTGATTTTTTTATTTTTATTTATATCGAGACAAGGCAATTACAAGACTAACTAGTTGGTTATATTCTTCAAGAATTTATTTATAAAAGTATCAGCGCCAAAAATCGATTTAACTTTTACAATTATGTGTGTATCACTTTCGTGAGAAATAAAATAAAATTTTAAAACTTGCATTTAACCTGTATTTAATTAAATATCTAGTCCAAAAATCATTCGCGTCTGCAAAACTTCGACCTTTAATACATCTTTTTGATGGAATCGCGAAAAATCCCGCAGGTATTCCCCAGCGTTGATCTCCAGATTCTAAAACCGTCGCTCCTCTAAAAAATTAAACCCCCGTAATAATCGGACCCTGCCGAGGGGGCCGGAAAATCAAGAAAGCGCCGATGCGAGAAGTCGCTCGGCGCCAGAATGGCGCGATGAGCGAAGACTCCGGGAGCAGGAGGGCGAACGTGCTGGGAATTGTGCCGCGGATGGAAAACGGGGCCGGGAATGTCATAATTTTGAATCCTCTCGGCGTGGCGCGCCATTTAAAAGTCAAGTGTCCCGACAGTAGCTTTTTCTTAAGTACATATATAGCCCCGACACGTCGCCTCCTCGGGGAGCTCCTCTCGCGCCGCGTGTCCTTTCAAGAATTTTCGGGCTTACGCTCTTCTTTCGAGGAGCTCGGGAAATTGCCCGGATGACTTCGCGCGCCTCCCTCCTCCCCTCCTCCTCAGTTTTTCAGAGAAAAATGCCCCGAGATGAAGTGCTTTTGTTTTCTTGTTTCTGATGCGAGTTATGCGCCAAGTGAATTATGGATATGGACGCTTCGGGGGTTTTAACGGCGAGTTCGTGACTGCAAAACGCGGCCGGGTTTTGTGGACTGTTTGCAAAAACAAATTTTCTCGCTGATGGGAAAGAAATGGTTTGTTTGGCTTTCGGTGATGTAAAAATTAATCGGATTTTGCGTTTGCTGCTGCTGACCTATAGTGGAATCGAGTTGTAAGCAACAAAAGCCTTGCATTGTCAAATAATGGAGTTCTTTTTTAATATAAGTTCTATATTTAAACGTAAATTTTTCGTAATCATTTTCCCCGGAATAGCACACAAGCTTTTATTAAAACTTTTTCTCCCAACAATTTACATGCATTTATTGTTGTCCAAATAAAGCTCAAAAGTATAACAGCGCCAAAAAGTAAAAGTTCAAAGCGCCGCGTCTATGTAAAGTCGAGAAAATTAATAGAAAACGTAAATGCAGTATGCATATATGCACGTCGAGGTTGCAAGAAAAAAGGTACGCCGGGAAATATTGAAATAAAATCAATAATCTCTTCTTATTTTTTCATCGTCGATATTTCCGCGTTGCGAAAGAGGAAAAAGAGCCAATGCAGAACGTCAGCCGGCAGCCTCCGTATATACGAATGGCAAAACCGTGCACACCGTATAAGAACTTTTTCAAGCCAAAAGGACGTAAAAAAAAAAGGAGAGGCAAGACAGAAAAGAGGGAAGCCATGCCTCCGTCAATTATTTATGAAAATCCCGTGTTCAATTTCTGCATCCCGGGGCAAAGGGAGCAAAACTCCGGGAGGAAGAAAGGAAGCCCGCGAGAAAGAAAAGAGGAACGAACGCTCGAACACGGCCGCCGTTAAGCGCGTAAAACGAAAGTAATGACACCGGCGACGATAACGTAGGGGAGAAAGAGGCTAAAGTCGTAATGGACAGAGCCGGAATCTCAACCCTTTAAGGCCCGGGCGACACTTTCCTCTTTTTGCCCTCCTCCCCCCGCTTTGGCACGCGCGCGCGCGCGCGTGTGTGTGTGCAACCGAGAGCCTCTTCTCGCGCTCCTCTTCTTGCTGTATTTTCTATATGAGCTCTTTTCTTCCCGGGGCATTTTTCCTCTTTTTAAGCATAACCCGACGCTGCAATTAGGAAGGGAGGGCTAATGAAGTTCACGCGATGGGAGAATTTAAGGAGCCGCCGCACTTTTTTTTTTCTCCCAGCTTTCGACGTTCGTGCTCGGATTTTTTTTTCAGGCTTAATCGGAGTTTAGGTGATGCTTTTCGGCGAATTCCATAATTTCGTTCGAAGCACGGCGATAGGACATTAACGGGCCGTTCAGGTGTTAAGCGATGACTTTCAGCGAGTATTTTTGATGCTTCATTATAGGTGTTGGTTGATATTTAATAACGGTTTTAGAACTGATGATTGTAGAGAAGATAGGCGATTTTTTTAATTGTCATTTACTCACTGCCTGAAGTTTACAGTTGATTGATTTATCGCTGATTTATCGCTGATATACTTGTTCTATTTAACGTGCACTGCATTGTCTTTAATGAACGGCCGACTATTTCATCAATACATACTTTAACTAAAAAAAATAACTTCTTGATTTTCTCCCTTTTATTATTTTATAATAATCTTACGTAAATTGGCTTTTGAATTTATTTTTTTTATAAATGATTTATTTAAAACTTCGCCGATGCATTTTAGTGGTTCGAATATTTTATTCAAAGCTGATATCACGTCAAACCAATAAATATCAAGCTATTGATCGACAAAATTCAAAGCTTTGAACATTGGTAATAATAGCTGTTTGTGAAACTTTTACAAATAACGATAAATGAGTTAAATTTCCGATTTGCAGGTCCTGATATACAGCTATTAACACCATTTACAATGGATTTTTCTGAAAAAGAATTTCAAACTAAAAAATTAATTTATCAATTTCAAGTTAATATTATTTTCTCTTTGAGTCCTACATTTATTACATTAATGAACCTACA
The DNA here is from genome assembly GCA_035582975.1 of Ormyrus labotus. NCBI lineage: Eukaryota > Metazoa > Arthropoda > Insecta > Hymenoptera > Ormyridae > Ormyrus > Ormyrus labotus. Next base: position 3,579 of record JAWWEO010018935.1, on the reverse strand, counting down.
TTAATAATAGCCGTATTATTAGTATTGAAACTGATTTTATGTAATAATTGAATTTAACTTTTAAATTAGATGACCTAATTATTTTAATTAAATGCAGTATAATTAAATAGCTAGTTTTTATTTATTAATTTCAGCATTTTAATACTTCTAAGTAAAAGCATCACATATTTATAATTAAATCTATGATTCATGGCATTACCCGCATGAAAAATGAACGAAATGAAATAGGACACAAATGCAGAAAAATGGCAAAACTATCTTCCGACACGTTTCAGAACTCATTTCAACCTTCCAGCATAGTACGCTCGATTTATTTATGTATTTTCTTCTTCCGCTTCGTCCACTTTTACAGGCTCGTCTTGAATTATTCCGCTGGTTTTATTAAATTTACAGGGTCGCACTCGTCGTTCCTTTAAGCTGTGCGTAGAAACTCTTTGTTTTACTCTTTGTAGAAAATCCCGGCCGTTGTAAGAAAATTAATTAACGGTAATTACTCGTGCATAAACTATAATAATAATATGTAAAACGACGTAGAAGAAAGTAGTCTCAAGGAACTTTAGATGTTTTTTCGCTTATTTTTATCGTAGATAACTGAATTTTCTATTCCTGTATACCTAATTTGGTTATAAAAACTTGTTTTACGATAAGTGCAAAATTTTTAAGGAATATCTGCCAGTAATATCTGTCTGAAGAAATATCTGTCAGTATCGTTGACTCCGCGCGAACATTTTTTTTTTTTTCATTTTAAAATAAATTTTAAATTATACTATATCTGACGGAAATTGGAGATGACCTCTTTATACTAGAGCTATAAAAGTGCAATATTGAACACAATGCATAGTCATTTTAAAAAGATAATATCTAATATGATCTTCTTAGTATGAATAAGATTCGCATAATCTTTTAAACCACTCTTATCCCGTTTTATAAGTCGCAGAGTCTCCTTTCCTTAAAGAATTGAAATGTGAAGAGGATACGGCAGCCATTGTGCTCCTTTAAATGCCACACTTATTACTGCTTTATGCCGGCATCTACTAAATTAGATAGTTTTTCATAAAAACAAGCGATGAAACTCCCAAGTTTAACAGAACGTGGAATGTATAAAAGTTTATTCAACTTCTTAAATATGATATACTCGAGCCTAATGAAAGTTTATATTTGCAGCTGAATGTATATGATTTACTTTAATGACTTCAAATAATTCCAAACTTAATGCACTGGACATTCAAAAAAAATCTTTAAAACTGCGACTTTGTGGAATTTTTCACATTCTTTCGGGCGCGTTTTTCTTGTATCTTCTGCGACTGCCGCATAACTTAATTACTCGTCATTTGCAGCTAACTTTGTACCGGGAGAGCGAATAAAGCTTAATAAACAGTCAGGATGTTTATAAAGAACTTTAAAGCAAACACAAAAAGCTCTCAAACTTTCCGACCGCCAGAAAGAAAAAAACCCGCTGAGTATGAAAAAAAATTTTATACCGCTTAGTGGGTACTACTCCCTGCTTAATATATAAATGAGTGTAGAGTTATGAAAATTTAATGTTCCAGCCTACTAACTAATTCATTGTAAAGAAAGTATTTATTTACTTTAGTTACTGCTCTGCTCGGTAATTTTTTCTAAGCAACGTTTAACTGCCACAATTAACTTTTTTCCTAGCATTGTCTCTAATTCGAGTGAAAGCCATTCGCGAAACTGTAATTGCCTCATGCGGAATGTACACTTTCTGTCTGAAAATAATTTATTCCCCGCGATATATACTTTAGTTTAGATCGCGCTCGTAAAAAAAAGAAGCGGCCGCGGCGCGCCACCGCTAGAAAAATACCCGAAAAAACAAATGAACAAATAATGATTTGCAAGCGCGGACAGTCATAATTTTTTTCGCATTTAAAGCACGTGCGACAGTTTTTCATATTTAAAGCACGTGTTATCATACGTGGGGAGCTCGAAAATTTATCGCGGCAATTCTTTATGCAACGCTTTTTTCCTCCGCTTCGCTTACCGAATTTAAGGACAAACCTTTTTTTTTTTTGTTTTTTTGTCCGCCGTTAAAAGCGAAACAATACACCTTGTGCATCATTTTTCGGGCCGCCGTTTAGAGTAATTTAAACCCCCGGGGGGAGGGGAAAAAAAGTAGCGCCTCGCGAGAACGAGAGAACGATGCGCGCCATAACGTCCATGCTGGGCAATTGCATATATAAAAAGACGAGGTAAAAGAGCGCAGCTCGTATTTCTTGTATCCCGCAGGAGTTTAGTTACGAGTCCACGGGAGAGGAGAAGAAGATTAGCACCGTAGACCTGCGAACCAGGAGACGAGGAGAGACGTTGAATATAATAGTGAGATGAAAAGTGAGAGGGATGATCGTAAGGAACGACAGATGATGATTATTATATAAAACTATAGACGAGTTATCCAGATATGCTTGAAAATTGTTGAAAGTTGAACACGAAGATTTTATGGAAACGTTGAACCGAGAAACGCTTTTAATTTCGCTTCGTAGAGCCAAAGAAAGTATAATAGAGTCGTATAGCTGAAGCAACCGAAGACAGAGAGACTATATATATATATAAATATATTTTTCGAGATAAAGGACATGTGCGATGTCTCGAACGAAAGCCTCGCAATCGCTCGCTGAAAAGAACCACAGGAGCCGGCACTTTCTCGACTACCGGGACGTTGTAAAATTATCACCTCGGCGTTAAAACAAAAAAAAAACGCGGAACAAGGAAGATGGCGATGGTAATATCGCCCAAGAGCAAGATCGTCACGCTGATTCTGCTGATCGGCATCGTCATACTGATCGCGTTGATCGTCGTGGGGATCGTCAGCATCTGGAACAACAGCAATCAGGGGGCCAGGCAGCAGCAGCTCGCGGCCGCGGAGAGGGCGACCGTCAATCCCGACGCTAAGATGATCAGCAGCAGGCTGCAGCAGTTCACGAGCTACGCCGCCACCAAGCCGGTAAGTCCGATTTATTGGTGGGGGGAAGATCGCTTGTCTATATGTTGCACATGACACCTTACACGACCACCTTACACGAGGAGCCTGTTGAGAGGGTCCGAGGACCCGCTTTGACAGGGGTATTGATGTTTCTGGCTAATTGGGCTAATTGGATTTCAATAGCGCGGTTGAAATTCCATGTTTCTCCTTATTACGGTTGTGTTGGGTTTTAAGTAGAATTGAAAAATTTTGAAAAATATGTGTGATGCAGTGGAAGGTTGCACGATCGCAAGGTGTAACAAAAGAATTCTGATTTACAGACATTTTTATTTCTTGGATGATTTTTTTTTCCACTACAAAAGAAAGCTTCAAATGTTTACGAAACAAGAAAAACACGTTATTTTAATTAGATTTTTTCAGATTTCTAGTTTTTTCTAATCGTTCAATGTTGACACTTGTAATTCTCTGCAAACCCCTATACGAAAATTAAAAGTATTTTTTAATTGTGCAGAGTTTTAAATACGTGCATTTCTCCGTGAAATATGCATATTATATGTTTATCTTTAACCCATTAACGCGCAAAATCGAACTTTTGTGCACACAATTTCAAGCGCCCAATTCGTACAGATAAAGATAGT
>JAWWEO010018934.1:0-18881 GCA_035582975.1 Ormyrus labotus | reverse complement strand
TGTCCCATGAGTACCATTAAAATAGTAATTTTTAGAAAAAAAATCTTAATTTTTAAAAAAAATTTTTCTCAGTGTATTTATTCAGAATAGTCATTTTTCGCTTTAATTTTGAAATGGAAATAATATACGATTTTTTAGTACTTCGCGCGCTCATCTTATAAACCTTTTTAAAATGTAAGGGTAATTAAAAAATTATTCTTGTTATTATTGTATATTTATTTAAATAGTTATTTACACTATTTTTTCTCTAATCATTTTGAGAAAATTTTTGCAATATAATTAATAATTAACACTTCAGTGATTAGTCAACAAATATTTCATAAATAAGTCGGTAATTTTAAAAATCTTTTTCGAAATGTTAGACGTTGCGTAGAAATATTTCAATTGTCCCGTATCTATTATGTCTGTATTAAATATTATTGGATACTCTTTCAAAATATTTATAATTGTTTTATATTCTGTATTTTCATGAACATCAATGTATACGTAAGTTTTAGGCACGAATAAAATTTAATTTTTTATATTAAAAAATTAATGTCTAATAAACTATTTTTGACAACAAATTTCGATACATCAATGCACTTTGCTTTTTCAAACACTTTCTTCATTAATTTTGCTGCTAAGTGCCTTCATAACGAATTTCTTGTTGAGCTACATATTTATTCGCTAAAGGACTGTTTATAATACAAGGTAGATTATAGATAGCTTCTTCTCCCTTAGTTCTAAACCTCTCGATGAATGTGTTATCGGATGTTGAGTCAGAATGTTCATCAGTTGGAAGGATATCCAGTTGTTCTCATTGCTGGTATCCAGTTGCACTATTCTCAGATACTCCAGAAGCATCAGCACGTGATACAAAAGATATTTCCAATTGTGGTCTGGACTGAAGACAAAGCTCACGCATGTTAATTATATAGACGCGCAGATCCTCTAGAGTGCATTTGCTAGTCTGGGACATCTTCCTGATCATTGGAGTAATAATTTCATCAAACGCATGTTTTTGAGTAGCGTAATCAACGTCTAGCAGCCATAGTGTCTTCGTTAAAAAGCCCTTTTTCATATGATTATACGCTTTGAGAAGTCTGGTAAAACAATATCCAGATGAAAGCACCCAATCATTCGAAGAAAAGATACAAGTGGATGCGTCCTCGTACGGCATGTCATGCAGATGATCTAAAAATTCACGCACTCCCATCAGTAATAAAAGAAGCACAACTTTATTTTCAAAAATATCGAAGAGTTCAAGTATACTGTAGAATCGATATTTCCCGGATATGCGCGGTCCGTCATCATTTATTACAAGCGCGGCAAACGCTTCCTCCATTATTCCTTTTATATAGAATGTACGAATTGATGTATTACTCGTCGACGGCCAACTCCGATGATGTGTTCGCCGTCGCTTCTTCCTTCGCGGATCGTTTATTCCCTGTTGCCGCTATCCTCGGGAAGCTTATTATATGTAGCTGTTGGCGCTCTAGGTGACTGCTTTGACGCGTAGATTTCGCCGCGGAGCTCTTTGTTTACATGCTGAATTCATGTAGTGCGTTATCGCACCGCGTGACCTCGTCGATCGGCTTTCTCACCACCTTCCTCGAGCACAGCACTGTTGTTTTGCCGCTGCCGTTGATCCCGGCTCGAAGGACCAAATGTTTCGGACCAGGGTACGAATGAAGGCACGAGTCAGTTTAATAAATTTTATTGCCTAAATATAAGAAGACTGACGAGGTCGCAAAAACGCATGAGCCGGGAAGAGACTGACTAAACCCGCTGAAATTTTGCTCGCGGTGGTAGACGATACATTGATCCTCTATAACGTTCGCTAATAATTACAAAATATTTACATTGTACAGAAACAATTTAGTGTTGTGATGTTACTTATAACACATGGCATAATAAATAAAGCTTTTAATTCGTACATATTTTCATAAATTTCTTAAAATATTTTATTTAAATATTTATAATTAACGAACGATTTGGTAAATAAACTAAAATTTTGTAACAGCTAGATTTAGAACTGTGCGCGTTGCGCACCTTATTTTTGCTAATTAAATTATTAATTTAATAACGTTCAAAATTTCTATTTTTCGATTGATGTTTCGAAAAATTTTATTAACTTATTCTTTCAGAACCTAAAGAACATTTTGTTATTGGAATATTTAACCTGAAGAATATAATTTATAAAATAATTAAAATAATTACTTTTAAAAGTAATTTTAAAATTTAGTTTTCGTTAAAAAGGCGTAAAATATATTTTTACGCCGCGATCGCACTAGAGTAGTAGAGTTTAAAAGTATTACGACCGTGTATAAATTTTCAATTTTACTGTCTTAGAAGTCATGAATTTTTTATATAGGGACTAATAAATTCATGCGTGCTGCACGCGTTTTTTATTCTGTTTATATTAAATGTTTCAAACACAAATTCTATTTTCTTTTTTTTATATAAATCTAAGGCTAGAAACTATAAACATATTTAGTAAAGTATTAATTTTACACAAACTATTAAGTAGAAAGTAGAATCTGAATGCAATATTGATATACAATTATCATAAAAAATCCCTTTTACTGTTTACCTTGATTCTCCGATTCCTCTATTATATTAAGATTAAAAATGTGCTTGTTTTATAATTTTACCGCCAAATTTAATAGCCAATCTTGCATGTAATATAATTTTGGTTATAACTTTAGTTTTTGGTTTTATGGATTATTTTGTAGAGTGCAAGGTGGAGGATTTCATTGTTGGAAATGAATAAACAAAAATATAAAAACTATAATTGTAAATTTAAATGCACTTTTATTACATGTTAGGTACTAATAAAATAAAAATTTTATTGAGACTCTTAGAGTCCATATATTGTTCGGTAAAAATAATAACTTTTTTTGTTTTTAATTAAAAACATTTTATTTTACATGCCTGTTAAGTATTAGACTTCTATTATTTTATCGTTGCCAAAATTGTGGGGTTATTGATATTTATCGTATTTATCGTTTAAAAAAATGAATTTAAGTAAAGAATAAAACAATAAAAAAAAGGTACGTCATAAGATGTAACATATGCCACTAAAACAAATTTTGTTATGTCCGGGTCAAGCATGCGCCATCGTGAAAGATGTTTTATTTCGAGTGCCTACGTTTGTTAAACAAGATATGAAAAAATATTTTCTATATTAAAAAGAAGTTGTAATTCTAATAAACATAGTCTTGAGTTGTCGCCTCTTAAACAGTATTCTCAGCGTTGTAAATGGCATGTAAAATAAAAAATGTTCTTAATTAATAGAAATTATTTGGTTTATAACGCAAATATTTAAAGTTTTAGTCAAATCATTAATACAAATAAAAATACAAAGTATTTTTTAAATTTGTCAAACACATAAACATTGAAATGATCATATAGTATCTTATCATCAGGGATCCAATTAAAATGTTTGTCAATTGGTCCCAAAGCACGAGTCTTTTAATTTTTTTTTACTTTTTTTATGTCATAATAAACTTAATTATTAAACGAAATTTAAAAAACTATAATAATAGTAATGCATTAAATAGTGGAGTCAGTATTCTATAAATGCTTAGGAGGAAATGTTATAGCCTTTTAGAAAAAAATAATCTTTTTATAACAGTGATAAACTCTTGCAAAGTCTCGCAACTTTTCTCAATATTGACCAATATGATGATCTCAAGATATTTTGAAGCAACTATCGACAATGCATCTAGTCTTTTCTGAAGTTAAGTATAGAAATATAAATTTAAGTTTACAAAAATCTTATTATGACAGTTACATGCGCATATACTTTTTATCTTGAAATTACCTGATAAAATCACATAAACTTTTACAAAAAACATGCGAAGATCACATTATTTTTAAATTTCAAACACTTGTTTAATATGATAATATCAGATTTTATCAAAATATAATTCTCATTGGTGAGAAATCTTTAGTGAGTACTAAGCGAGTACTCTACTTCCTGGGCTGCTGAATCACAATGGGACGAGAAGAGTGAGCTGGTCGAGCATCATGAGTTGGAATTGGTTTCTCATGATAATGCTGAATAGCCTCTGGAGGAAAATCAGCATGTCCTTTTGATGGAACTCCACTAATAATCATTTGCATTGGAGGGCTGCAACAACATGCAATACATTGTTTACCCATACATTTTATGATAATTTTATTATCTTTCCTTACAACTAAAGCTTTAAAAGTAAAATTTAAATAATAACAGATTGCATTAAAACAGTTTTTCAAGTGAATTTTAATCAATTTTCAACAATTATAAATCTATTTTTAGTAATTGATAATAATTTAAAAAAAAAACAGGAAAGAACAATGTTTAAAGCTGTTATACAGTTCACATAAATATTTGTAGCAATTTATTCAAAATTTTTATTCCGATTTAACTATGCTAAAAAACTTAACTATGATAAAAACAAATTAGCACAATGGGTTGTTTTATTGATTTTTGGCATTTCTGTTATATATAGCTAGTTTAAAATTTTAAATATTATATAATTAAAATATTGTCTTTAAAACTTAAATTCTTGCAAGAATTTCAAGTGCTATATAAAAACATTTGATTAAAACGATTACACTGTATGTGTAAACGAAGTGCCTACGTGACAAATTGACGAACGTCTGTATTCCGAATGCTTCCAAAAAATACGCCTAAAAATAGTAAACAAAAGCATAATTTTTATACCTGGTGGTATGTTTTGGCTCCTCAGGATCCTTTACAGGCTTAACTTCACGTTCTCTCTCAGGATTTTTATGTTGAGTAATCCTCATTCCGCCGGCCTTGACTATAATGCGTAGAACAAGTTTTCGATATTAGCAAAGACTCATCTCTCTTTCTCCGTCGCACTTGCACGACCTTGAGACGAGAATGCATTTGCTCTCTCGCTCGCACTCGCTTCACATGCATACGTATCTTTGTTGTGTTTGTATTTGCAAAAAAAAACAAAAATTGCAAGAAATTACCTGCAGGAGGATGTCCGGCCTTGAGGGTTGATTCCTCGGGACTCGACATTTTTTTAAAAGCGATTGAAAATTTTGCGAAAATTCAAAAGCAAAATGCAATATGCTCGCCGACAAGAAATGTAGATAGGTAGTTAGCGTTGATCTTTGTCCGAACGTACGAAGCTTCAAAGCATCAATGAAGAAACGACATTCTGTTGCCAACAGAGCGAAGCTGGATTCTGGAAAGAGGGGAAGGCTCGAGTCGAGGGAGAGGGGAATAATTACCTGGAGGGACTTGCAGGCCTTGCAGCGCAGCGCGCGCGGCTTTAAACTGCAAGTAAACAAATCATGGCGTATTTTGCGCGAGTTTCAAATATTTTCAGCCGATATTTTTACCATGCCGATTAAAAATCAATTTTTAATTTAATTGGGCATAGATCGTCAGATCTTGATGTTACCTTAATATTTTTAAACATGGGTAATATTTCGGATGCATATTTCGGAACTCAATTCTACTCGAGATTTTTCTTTAAAAATACAGTTCATAAAAAATTAAAGTTTCTACTTTACACATTAATTTCTGTAGTCTCCTTAATATATGCAACTGAAAAGAAATATTTAAAGAATAAGTTTCTCGAAGTTGTATTTATTGGTGTTTTGTGGAACCGCCATATTTTTTACATACCTATGTTGTTCTCATAATTTTCTGTTTATCGAACGGGTACGTGAATTTTTTTAATTTTAACGCACAACTTTTATAACGATTAAAATGAGTAGATATTTGTTAACAGTGAATTTTCATAATTTTTTTTTGTATACTGTGTATAGCACTTTGTAGAATTAAATTAAGAAAATATTGTTAGAAGCATTAAAATTAATAAATTAAAAATTAAATTTTTAAATTTAACATTATTAACCATAATAAAATTTTTAAATTAATTCTCTCAATATACACATTTTTATAACAGAAGTTTTTTTAAATAGAAACGTTTTTATTATCAAATAAGAAACTTATAAGAATTACATAAAATAAATTTATTCTTCATCGTTGTTTTTTTCTTCTTCATAAGAATAATGCAAGTCTTTGCAGTCTTGATCAGTAATGTGTACCCAGCCAGTGTTTTTCATATGATATACTGCAAAAAATAATCAAATACTTTAATAATTGTACATTGAAATATTTTATTATAATTTAAAGTATTTTAATTTAGAAAAAGTGTTTGCTTTATTGTAAGAATTTTTTCATAAGAAAAATAATTGACATGTTTTACCTCTGACAATACCACCAGAATAAGCATCTCTGTGTGTAGCGTGGTAAATGGCTCTTCTACCAAGTTCATAGGCTTCTTCATCAGTTAAATCCCAACTATAACCAGAGTCTAACACACCATAAGCAAAAACAGAGCCTGAGCCAACACTGAATACTTTTCCAGGAGTACGTGTACCTTCTGAATCAACATAGTATAAACCTGGTCCTCTTTTATCCCACCCAGCAATCATCATACCTAAATTATAAATTGAAAGAAATAAAAAATTAATTGTTTTTATAAACCAAATACCTAGGGATAGTGCTTTTTTAATGTAAAATGATTTATAAATTAAATGGTTTTATATATAAAAAAAATTTTTTTAGCCTAAATTTGCTAAAATTTAACTTTATAATTAATCAAACTTTTGTGAGAAGGTAACTTGAAAACTCTATTGGATTTGTTAGGCGTTTAGATACATGAATTATATGCCTTCAAAAAATACTGATTTTCAAGGAAAACATGCCAGCTTAAGGGTTGAAAAAAGTTTTTGAAAATTTAAAACATCTCTTGCAATTTTTTATCAAAAAAAATACTAATTTTGAAGTCAAAGTCCTAACCTTTATAAACTTTCTTATTGCTTTTGTAAGTTTTGTTTATTTCATAAGTTTACTTATAATTCTCTGCTTTTTCATTAAGGTTTCAGAGGATTATAAATGGACTAAAAAAATATTAACATACCAATACTTAGGCCCATTCCTTTGTAATTGTACACCATGTTTGACATTAATTTACTTGCTGCTGCAACAGAAATGCGAGATCTATTACGCAGTTCATACATTCGGCACTGCTTTGCTAATACACGATCCCAATATACACAATCTGCAGCTCCACCAGCCAAAGTACCCAATAAGTAGTCATTGATTTCAACAATTTTTTTCATCACCTGTGAACCTTTTATAATATTTTTATAGTAAATAAGTTTAAATTTATTTGTTTATATACAATAATAAATCAATGACTAGAACAAAAAAAATCTTACCAATAAATTGGCCTCCTGTAGCTCGAGAGTCCACGGAAAGTACAATCCCTCCTTGGTACATAAAACCCAACGTTGTGGTACCATGATCAAACTTGATTTTTAAGTGTCTACCAGTTTCGTCTGTACTACTAGCAAGCTGACCAAGGAAATTGGCAGGCTAAAATTTTAAATATCAAATGAGTTTTTCAAATGTTAAAGATGTCTCTTATACATGAAAATACTCTAGTCATCATTTCTATTCTAACCTCAAAATTTTAAGTTTTATTTTACTTATAATTAATTATAATTAAAAAAATTTTATAAGTATTTTAAATTGTGTAAAAAATATTTTTATTAAAATAAAATATTATAAAATATTATTATCATAGTAAAATACATTGCGATTCCGGAGTAGCCAAGTAGCAGAATCAACAATACAATGTAAGTATACAAAAACTCACGTTAGTGAATGGCGGCATAGCTAAAGACATATTGTCTGTGAAATTCCCATACTCGAATTCTTTGGGGAATTCATCATCTTCGCTAATATTGTTTAATTTTATAAAAGAATTGAGACCACATACTTCTGCGAGCGCCATGTTAACCGCTTGTCATGCACTTACAGACTTACAGAGCTATACTAATTTGTAGTTGTACACTATCCACATCTGTATATATATATGTTTGTGACTGGTAAAGTAGATTAACATTGTTGCCTTCACAGTCGATTAGGAAGAGCTCTTTATCTTTTCCAGATGCAATTCATGATGGCGAACATTTTACCAGAGCGTCGAAATAAAGTAGAAATTTATTTGAACTTGTTTGCTATAATCGTAATACGGTAATAGTGGATACGGTGAGTATAAAATATTATTGTAGATGTCAGTAAAATGTTCAAAAATTAGATATTTCACTTTATTTAAGCGGTTAGATTCCAAAAAAAAATATTTTTTCAGGAAGCTTGTTTTTTTTCACAAGTTATTTATTCTTTCTTTATTTATAATGTACTAGCAATATATTTTTAATTAAAACAGCATGAATCTTATTTCATTATTTATACAAACTTATGTTAATATACTTTATAAGATTTTTTTAAATTTTTTCCACAGGCAACTAATGGAATAAAGTAATAATTATCGCATTTATCTAATATATGTATTTGGATTATGAAGAACTTGGATTATTGAACTTTTAATAGCAACACTAACCAAGAGTCTCACTTGTTTGGGTCACGGATTTTGTTCGAACTTTGGAATCTGTTTTCTAATGTTAAAATATGAAAGAAGCCGCGTGCGTTCGGCCTAACGTTCGAAATTTCAAAAGTTGTGAGCTCTTTTAGCGAAAAACTAAGAAAAATCGATTTTTGTTCAATCACATATAACTTTTCAACTGTTAATTATAGAGTATTTTAACTCCCGACATTTAAAAGGTGAGATCAAATTCTATCGATTAAAAAAAAAGAGATCCAAAAATCTTCATTTGTTCAGGAATTATGGCCCAACAAATAATGACGATTAAAGTACTTCTAGTGTCAGACAATTAACGACAAGAATGAGATGAAACTTTGGAAAATAATAGATTTGTTTATAAAAAAACTGTAGTTCAAATTTTAAAAATATTCACTCGCTCCTAAGGCGAGAAATAAATGTTTCAGCAATTGACGACAAGATTTGAATGAAATTTTTTAATCCAGTTGAAAAATCTTCAAGCATTATATATATGTTTTCAAAATATGCATTTAGAGTCTGTGAGATTAGCAATAAATTAATTAGTAATATAATCATACGTCAAAGTCGTCTTTTGTTTACATCGGCGCAGTGCTGTATATCTATATATATATTTATAAAATATGGCGCACGCTTCACGCAGTTCTGTATATCTATATTTATAAACTACATTAATCAACTTCACAACTATTTGGCTTTGACTAGTGTAGTAGAGCTAGAACTACCTTAAAGTAGCATAAAAAAATCCACAAAAATTCATTGACGTAATTTTATCTTCTTTTATTACAAATTTTTATTTAGCTATAACTTTTGAACAAAGAAAGATTTTTGGATGTCTTTTTTTTAATCGATAGGATTTGACCTCGCCTTTCAAATGTCGAGAGTTAAAATACGCTGCAATTAATAGTTGAAAAGTTATGTATGATTGAACAATTTTGTTTAGCTTTTCGCTAAAAAACAATAACTTTTGAAAAATCGAGCGTTAGGCCGAACGCGCGCGGCGTCTTTCATATTTTAACATTTAGCAAACGTATCCCAAAGTTTGGAGAAAATCCGTGACCCAAACAAGTGATCTGCTCATCAATCTAATAAAGATAATAATAAAGATTGTACAATTAAATAATTGCAATTAATAGAACTTAATTTAAAAATAGTACTTTTCGACACGGGTGTGGAAGGTGATTATTTACCTCATGAGACAATTTTCGCCCGAGCGAAGCGAGTCTCATGACGTTTTCGCACACTCGTGTCAAAATGTACTATTTTATTGCGACTTTTCAAAAAGGAGTCCTGTTTAAGATTGTAAAAATTAAAATAAAATATAAAACACAATACAATATAACAAAACTATAAAACAAAACTGTATAATTATTATACAAATACAACTGTATAATTATCATACAAATCAATATACAGGGTGCTAAAACATGATTTACCCCCCCCCCCCTTCCTAAAAAAATTCAAATTTATCATTCCATATATTCCATACTTATATAATAGTCATTTATTATATTAAAACTGTTAAAAAGATTTAATTACAATTAATTTTTTTATAATAATAAATCGTAAAAAAAATGAATATTTTTAGTATTATAATAGATCATTTTTTAAGCAAAGAAAGAAGATACGCGTTTCAGAATTTTGTCCAAAATATTTTCGAAAAATTTAGAGAAAATGTTGATTATGTAAATCCAAATATCTTCGAATTTAAAAGTCTTGGTGCATTATATTAAGCAAATTTTTATTTCATTTTTCATTCAATATGTTCAAATTTTTTGGTAAAGCAAATATTTGAATTTTCACAAGCATAAACTACTTCTAATTTTTTCAAGAAAGGCTTGTTTTATTAAAAGACAACATTTCTGTGAAAAGTTATTTTTAAATCCACCATACAATTAAATTTCTGTATTAAATCATTTTACGAAATTTTAGTACTGGATAATCGCATATGATGTAAGATATTTTTTTAAGTTTTTCGACAAATATATAGCTATAGATTTAAACTATTTTCAAAAACTTTACTTGATAATACTTTGAAAAAATATCTCGGAAATATGAAAATTTAATCAGTATTATACTTGTGACTATAGTCACAATTCTTAAAAATCCAAAATTCCAATTTTCTAATTGTATTAAATAATAATAGTGTTAAAACGAATTGCGTTAAAATTGAGCTTTTTAAGAATTATCATTTCTTATTCAAGTACTTATATCAATGGAACTATCTCGTCGCACAATGACGTATATAGCAAAATTGACTACTGTTTTGATCCGCTAAGCTTGGAAAATATGTTTCCCTCCGCGAGATCTTTGTTCAAGTTGTTGTTATGTAGCCTTATTATTCTCTTCTCTTTCTCTTTTTCTCATCTTCTATAGATCCCCGTGGGGTCAGAGATAACACTGACGAGATTTACAGTGTCATGTCGGACGCCAGAAATCACGTGGTATGGGGGTAAGGCACTAGAATCGACGCCGATTCGTCGATCGAACAATCGCGCCATCCATTGCGCTCATCGGTTTAAACACGTATGCAAGACGATAGCTTATAGTTTTTTTGGTCATTCGATGAGAGGAGAGAATAATGATAGCCAAAACTTGGCCGGACTCCGTAACCACTTGTTTTTTGTTTTGGGGTCGCATGATGTTTTAACGTGTGGGTGTATGTAGCATTTCCTCAGCTCGGACGGGACGTAATAACAAGTTTAATTCTCGAGAAGGGGATCCTCATTTCGGCTACATAACTATATATGATTTTTCATGATAATTTTCATTTTTGCAGTAATTTATATTTTTTCAGCAAATAAGAAATTGTTTTTTTACTTCAAAAAAACTCGTTAAACAATCTTTTACAATTATCTTCTATTTCGAACAATAGACTTCTCTCAAAAATAGACATTTTCAAAAATGTAAATTTGCATATCAAAGTCATAAGTCTTTTAGGTCACTGAAAGAGAATGAAGCGATTAATCCTCGCTTTATGACTTTACCGACATGAGTGGCGCCTCAGACTGATAGTGGCTATCCTAATTGGCATAAGCATAAGTTATCGAATGAAAACTTTCCTGTTATATTTCAGTTATCAATAATATTGGTCTGAAAGAAAAACTAGCTTGCTAAGGAAATTCCTCTAGAATTTGTTTGACGTAAGATAAAGTATAGCGATTTATTATTATTTATAAAATTTGACTCTCCGATAACACGTTGAAAATATTTTGATTTCTTTCTACTCAAATAATCCGTTTTGAAATTAAACGCAAAAGTCGAACAAATTGCTGAACAAGTGGCTAGTATACGTTATTACCAATTGATTTTCTGAAAGATGCATTTTTAAAATTTATTTCTCTAGAACGAAACTTTGACGGGGCTTAATAATAAGGGGTTCCTTCGACAAAATTAACTAGCTTGATAACAATAAATTGTTAATAATTCCTAAAAGCAATAAACATCAGCGAGATAATCCACGTGTCGCCGGCGAACGTTCAAAGCGACTAGAAATAATTGCGCTACGTCACGAGCGCCCGATTCTAAAAGAGGCGATAAATCTCCTTCGCGGCTCGTACGTTTTTCAGGATAAAGTTATCGATGACCGCGAGTCGTGTGAGCCTCCGATGAGTGCTAAGAGCGGCAGCTTATCAGGAGAGTAAGGGTCGCCGAGGTCGTTGCTGTCGCGCAAGATTCGATAAGTTAACCGAGTGCGCGTGCGATCGAGCGTTCTCTCGTTTTCTTTTTTAGCCTGTCCCTCTTGCCCTGCCTTCTTTTTTTCGAGAGGCATGAATCTTTGCTTAGGCCGAGCTGTTTTTATCTTGTAATTAAAGACTCGCTTCCTTTTTATGCGATTAATCGCAATGTATAAATTAGCCGGATTAATTTGACAATGTGTTTTCAATTTACGTTTATGCTTGGAATGAAGGTAATTTTCGTAACATTTTTTGGATTGCAGTTGCTTTGTTGAGAATTTTTTAAAGTTCATATCGCGCTGAAAATATAAATCTAATAATTAAAATAATTCTATTCTAAAAATTTGTATAAAATAAACGTTTGTAATTATTTACAAAAGACCTTTAGCAATTATTATTGTGTGCAAGTGCATTTTACGTTCTTGAAATTAATGTTATAAAGTTTTAAAAGACATGAGCTTAATTTTTTTTCAATCTTCACCACCAATTGAAAAGATAATTAAAAGATAAAGCTTATTTTGCAGTCATAGGTTTATTTCGTAGAAATTTAAATACCTAATTATAAGATTTGAGAGCAATTTACATCGAAAAATTATGACGAATTTTGATAACGTAGTTAAACTGATAATACAGATTTTAATTTTATCCTATGAAAAGTATATAATAGTCTTGACGTTAATACTGTTTGTTTCATAAGAAAGGAAAACATGTTTTTCCATATAGCAATGTTATACACATTAAAAGAGAGAAATCTTTAAGAGGGCTAAATATGATGATTTTATCTTGCTTATTCGTTTACATGCGCTACTGATATATTTAAGGCAAGTTACCCTATCAATACAACTGATAAATTAAAAAAGTCCAGAAATTTGCTGGCATTCGAAAAAATAATTTAGAATCGTGAATTAAAATTCAAAATAAAAAGCAAATAGTTACTAATACTATATTATACTATTATTGCTTCCACCTAAAGGAAGCTTTGTGATAGCAATTTTTGGAGTTGTTGTATACAAATTTTATAATTAGGTATATTTAGAGTTACATGGAGAGAAATATTTCAGTAAAAATTAAAAATATTTCAATAAAAATTACTAAACTTTCTAGTACTGCAAGCACAGACTGCCAAAAACAAAAAAATTACCATACTTTTTAGTAAATTTTACTGAAATTTCAGGATCATTTAACAAAATTACACGAATTTTTACTAAAATTTCATTAAAATTTACTGAAAAGTATAGTCATTTTTTTGGATTTTGGCAGTCTGTGCTCGCTTTTCTAAACAGTATAGTAATCTTTACTGAAACTTTTTCTCTATGTATATATGGTTTTTTTAAAAATGTCTGTATGCGCGTCTATAAGTACGCCTGGATCGCAGCTTCTAATACCGAACGGATTTTCTTCGTTCACGGTTCACAGTTTGTGTACTTTTTGTGTGATGGGTCAAAAATCCGTTTTTGTAAAGTTGAATTTTACTTTTTTTTAATGATAGGATTGGAATATTTGAATCGGACAAAAAGCATTTTTTTTTAATTTTAATTCTTATAATTAATTAATGTTTGCTATGGAAAATAAAGTTTTTTAACCACTTATAAGATAACGCAGATTAACAAATAAATTTAAATTAACAAAGCTGATTCGGAATTAAGTTGAAATAGAATAAAATAATAATACAATTTAAAAACTTGATCAGATCAAGTATAAGCTAAAACAAGTAGTAGAGTTTTGACTGAGCTCCGACGCCGAATCTATTAAATCGTTCAAGTGACTAACGAGCGAAGGCACCTGGCGTGAAAGAGTGTTTTTTTCCGGGAATCCCCAATGGTTTCTCAGTATCGCGTTATCGCTTAAGCAACCCTCATGAAAACCAGGAGGATTATGCGGTGAATCAATCAGAAAAAAATAAAGGGGGAGAGGGCATTGATATTGAGAAAATCAGCACTCGGCGATGATTCACCGCTTGCGAACTGGCGTTCAATTATGTTATTGTCGGTCGAGTTCAATGTCATCTCCGACTCTTCCCATCTCTCTTCCCGAGGAAGCATCCACGTGATCGCGCGCTGTTACGTGAAAAGGTTACCACGCATACTCTCGCGAAAGGAGAGGAGACAAAAAAAAATAACACCCGGCACGTAACGAAGCCCTTGGAAGTTCCCCCAAAAAGATCTGGAGGTCGGGACGCTTGGCACCTAAGCGCGCCGACTCGCGTTAGTCCTTGGTGGATTCGGTGCTTTTTCTCGTAAACACGCGAAAGCGTTACGTGTTGATTATTCGCGGATCTTATTAATTGCGCTGTTTCGTTTTTTTTTTCACTCGGTGCAGCATTCGTTGCGGAATTGTTATCGAAAGAGTCGTAAGTTTTGATTATTGAGAATTTCTGTTTTATTTTCCTTTAGAAAATATTATCGAATGATATTTAAGTAGCTTCGGTGCATTCGTTTACTTTCTGTTGCATCACACTCGCTTAATTAGTGAACGCGCGAATTCTCGTGCGAAAAATCGTAAATGATGCTTTTTTACTACAGATTTCTAAAATTTTAGCATTAAGTTTTAAAAAAATGAGACAGCGTTCAAGTTTTTAAAAGTTATGTATAATTATATTAATATTCTATTGAACGCTATTCATTGAGAAAGGATAATTTGTTAAAAAATTTTCGAAAAACAAAGATTTTTCAAAAGACGTAATCCAAAATAGTATACGTCTATTCGATATTCTTCACAAGCTAAACACATAAATATTATTCACGATATTTTAAGTGTATATTTAGCATAAATGATAACTTTTATTCTCATCATAATTCTAATGATTCATACATATTTTAGACGTAGATAACATTATATTATTTCCCGTGCAATCAAATTGATTGACCGATAAGCAATTTGAACTCGCGCACGTAAATTATTTCCGCTATTTGCGCAAAACAATTTTCAAATATTTGCTTTGTTACTGCAGACATCAGTACAATCAGATGAGTTTAAAAAAAAATAAAACGTTAAATCCTCGGTGCTTTACGTTAACATAATAGCGTTCAAATATATTTTATCTCTAAACAAAGTAGTTTACGTTTACCGATCAATGCGCTCGTATTACTTAACGAGACAACAGACTGCGCTGAAAAATTAACCAAGATCTAAGGTGAAGGTGAGCTCGGCGCGGTAAGCGTAATTGAGTTTCTATCTGTGTAACCAGCAGGTGAAAATGGAAAGTTAAGATCTGCGCCGTCCTGGTCTGGGAAATTAACAGAGACAAAGGGAGTCGGCGCCCTTTTTTGGTTAGCAAAATTTATAGCTTGACCGATAAATACTTTACTTATTACAGCATTTTCTTTGTCTTAAATTTTAGAATAAATCCAGGTGTAGCAAATAATCTCAGTTAAATCATCAAGTTTTTGGATTTTCCTCATTTTTAATAATATTTTATAGGTTCAAATTATATTGATGAATAAAAAAATGATATACTTAGTATTTCAACAATATACGTAATAACCCAATAAGCACACCTCCAAAAAAGTATATACTTCTAGTATTCTTTTCCAATTCTTTAGTGTCCAGAGACACTCAAGACTTCTAAAAGAGTACTAAAAGAGTACTTGATTGGTAGTCTAGAATTGTGTGCTTATTGGGAAAATATATTTCAAAAAGGGAATGATAATGTATAATTACCATATAATGTAAGTATTACAAGATAAATAAATACTTAACAAACTCTTTAGGGAACATAAAGTTATTTCATACTTGTATCCATTACGGTATCTAAGTTTTTTCTGTTTTGATACTTTATGTTATTATTTTTCAAGCTTTTTCGGTTATTAAAAGTGATTATTTAAAACATGTGATTTAAAAAAAAAATGTATAGACCATAAGCAAAAAGCTATCTTTTAATTTGTTTGCTTACTCTCGTTTAACGTTGATGCAACGGTCCTTGAATATTTTTACTTTATCTCATATTGTTTTGGAGCCCTGCTGCTGACAGAAAATTTCAGTTTTCAGGCATAAAAAATTTCCGACGATAAATTGAAAACTCAATAAGACAAAAATTCGATGAGAATTTATTTGAAAATAAGAGTGTCAGTCGAAAATTAAGCATAAAAAGCGCAGTTAAAAAGTCTTGTTATTTTCAATAGGAAAAATTTATTTTCGCCATTAATATTGGAATTAATTAATATTTCGTAAACTGTCAGTCGTGTTTACTGTCACAGTGTTTTCGCGTTGTTCCCATTTCGTTTCATCAACACCCCGAAGCCTTGGAATTTAATGAATCTACTAAGCATAAAGATTTAAAGCACAACAAGTCTATGGATTTCCCTTCGCGGAGTCTAACCAGTCCCTTAGAAATTCCGAAGGTTAATCGTCGTTGTACAGCGAATCAAGCGATACGGTCCGCGGCCCCAAAAACTCGCTACCGAGAATAGGAGAGAGTTGGGTCCGGTTCGCTCAACGTGTACAAAGTAGCGTCACTTCGCATTGGCAGCCGTATATCGCAGGGAATACCTCAGGGTCGTTTCGAAATCTCCGCCGTCGTCGCTGCTGACTCGGCGTCACGCTCGCCGTCGTATAATAATGTTTACACGTACGAGGATCGTACGTGCGGGTTTTACGGGGAAGTTTTCGGATCTGACCTAGTTTTCAGGGGTTCGAGAAAATAGCAAACGCGCGTTGTTGTTGACGATGAGTTAAACGTGGTAATAAATGCATACTTTATAATCGGGATTTTCAACGTAAAATGCCAGTCTAGTGTTTACTTTAATTTTAACAATTGAATTGTTAGTTTTCTTTTCTTTTGAAAAAGGATTAACGTATACATGGGTTATATAAACGTGATGTGTTCGGCCCATACGTGGGCATGTATAAGTCTTGATTTTACGAGGAAGCGCGACGCCAACCTACTTTTCAGAGTTCCAAAAAGATACATAGTATGGGGGCATATAATAAATGCTTCGTTATGCACAACTTGAGGTCAAGTTATTATCGCGAAAAGAAAATATGGCAAGTAAGAGGTACAAACAATGGTGGCGATTTTTTTTTTCTTGTTTATCTGGGATGGTGTTGCACCTGGAGCAGCAGAGATTACACAAAATGGAGAAAGAGTTTCGAAGAGGAGCCAAACATTATGAACTTTTTCTCGTGCGCCGAATGACGTTTATGCTACATTAAGGTTACGCGTTCCTGATGGGCCCGACAGATTTATTACTTTCTCATTTTACGAGTTGTAAATGACTGGAAGTGCTAGGCACATCTTTGATTTTTATTTTCAAGCAACAAAAGTTGGTGGAAGAGATATGTATAAATAATACAGATTATAAGTAATTTGCAGTGTATAAACTGAACTATACAAATGTTTGATGAATAAAGGGATTTTGTAGATGGACTACGGAATCTTCGAAACGTAGAATCATTCAACTTTTTACACAAAATTTAAAATTTTTTAAAATAAAAATTCAAGAATAAAAAGAATAATTAGTTAATAAGTTTTTTTATAAGTCTTCATTATCCATTGTTATTCAAATACAGATTGCTCTGCAAATAATAATCTGAAATGTAAGAAAAAATTGTATTATCAATTTTGCTGTATATAATACAGTAGAAAGTGGCGAAATTTTGATTAATTATACAATTCTGATAAACCTCCATTATAAGTAATTGCCCAATCATTTAAGATTTTCAAAAAAGAGTTCTTAACCCCCCCCCCCCCCTCCCGCGCCAAGAATAATTTTTAAAGTCCTGAAATTTTATTTTTTGCAATTTTAAATTTGTGTGAAAATTGAATTGTATTTTTAATCAAAAAGACTAATTAATCTCTTGGAACTATAAAAAATTAAAGATTTAGTTTTTTATTAAAAATTGAATTACTCTAAAAAAAAAATCCTGTTCGCTTGTAATGGTACATATATTTTTCGTATATTAAGCTGGCGTAGCCTTGGTTAAATCATATTGCATATTTTTCTGCTAATTTGTTGCTAATTTATTACACTGTAACCGTAAAAATTTTGGTTCTCCAGCCATTCTCGAAAAACTATGGATATGCTAACTCAATGTAAGCTAGCGTAGCCACTCTTTAAATCTCCTGACGTTATAAAGATATCGATACGAGACTAGCGGCATCATTTGTTGCAAATAAGTGAATGAAAACGAATACGTCAGTAAAAATAATTGCGGTTGAAGTAGCATCTCCTCCATATAAAATTATAACAATCGACATAAATAAAGAGGATTCTATAGAAATTTCATTGGCTGCTTTTACAAACTTGGAAAACATTGAAGATTTTGAAAACGAAACTTATCTTTCCCAATTTTACTTAAGAATAACATTATTGTATAACAATATTATTGTATTACATTATTTTTTTAAACACGGTAAATTAAAAATGTTATTATTTTATGGAAATAAATATTTTCATGGTTAAATTTAATATAATTATTTGTATTAAATTTATAAATATATTTATAATATGCTAGGGAGGTTCCGCCCCCCTGCGCGCTACGCGCGCCAACCCCCCATAAGTTTTTCTCAAAATAGGACTGTACGGTAATTGGGACTTCGGTAATTGGATCTGTTCGGTAATTGGGACAGTTGGATAATTGGAACTGTTCGATAATTGGGACTCTTCGGGAGAGGGGTGAATGGGGTGAAATGCAGGGGGTGAAGAGGGGTGAAGCGCTGTGAAGGGGAGGGGGTTGGCTGAATTCATGGCGGCGATATATTTTTCGGTATTTGGAGCTGTTCGGTAATTGGGACTGTCCGATAATTGGGACTGTTCGGTAATTG
>JAWWEO010018933.1:0-18886 GCA_035582975.1 Ormyrus labotus | reverse complement strand
CAGTCTATGTTTATTTTTTGTTCTATTTCTTTTACTATTGATTTTCTTGAATCCATTTTTTAATCTTTATTTTTCTGTTTTATTGTCTTATAACGATTCTAGCTTTTATTTATACGGGACCGCCGAAAAGCCTCCGTTATAAAAAAAAAGGAATTTATTTATTAAATTTTCATCAGAAACAATCTTGAAAAATGTGTCCCGCCGACTGAGCCGTCAGAGAGCAGGTGCTTGTTGAGATTTTCTGTAGGTTAGGAAATAGCGGGAGGAAAGTGAACTTTAATAAACCAATTTTATATCTTTAAATAAAACCATTTAGTATCTATTCCTTACAAGAGTACGAATATTTATATCTATCTATATATATATATTTATATAAGCATAATAATTTCAATTTTCCCGCAATTAATTAATTTCTCTCGCAAAATTCTCTACAAACAAATCATATATCCTCTTATATATTTGTTTCGCTGTTTTCCGCTCATACCATATAATCAGAAAAAAAGGAAAACGCGCGTAATGCTTATAACGCAATCAGAAAAAGGAAAACTATCTCAATACATAAGTCCTAGCCTAATTTTGACATAATTAATCCCGCTTCAATAAAGTAATAAATGAACTACGCGAATCAAGAAAAATATAAAGAATTCATTTAATATTTACAGCAAAGTAGATATTGACATTTATGCCTGTTCAAATTACAATTTTTCTTAATATTACCGCTCGAGGATCTTGGACCTCGGTCTCCGTTGTCGCCACGCTGCTTGCTGCCTGCAGCCGCTCGCCGTCTCGAGTTCTACGAATTACGCGTAAACACGCTGGATCGCGCGAGTCTATGCTACGCTCGGATTCGAGCTTCAAAAAGTGTGCACACGAAAACGCGCACTTCCGTGCCTCGTGGTTCTTTTCGAAATACGAAAAGAAACACGGGTATCAAATCTAACGCTTCGCTAACGCACTACAACACCGGTCTTTTGAATGAAATTTTCGTTCCGCGTTTGCTACCTAAGCTTGCTTCTAGAAATAATCAAAAAAAGTATAGTCTACTGCGTTATGTACTTAATTTAATTTCTTAAAATCGAATTTTGTATTTAATAATTTCCGCACGTTGAATCTCGGACTCTTGGCTGAAACAGCTCTAAGATCCACGATTCCGCGTATTAAAAATTTTAACCTAAATCTAAAAGCTTACTTCAGCCTCGGCCAGCCAGATCGGAACTGAGCTATGACTGCCGCGACCTCGCTTATCTAAAGGTGCGCTTTGGCGCTACCATCGATAGTGCTGTCTCTCTCTCTCTTTCGTGTTCTCGCTGAGCTGGAGATGCTGCGAGATGGAATCCGCCGTTGAAACGGTGGCGCGGCATTGGCTCCTGCTCCGGGAGTCGGCAGTCTTTCTCTCTCTATCTCATCGACTCGGGCCTTCGAGCGCGATCTGTGCCTCGGAGCTCTTCGGCTTGGTTCGGTGGCGCTCGGCTCCCGCTTACTCTCGAGCGTGCTGCTCGTTCCCGCTTCTTCCGTGTTGACTTGAATTTTGCCAATCTTCTTCCAATAATTTTCTTGTTGGAAGATGCCTATTTTTGTAGCTTGGGAGCGGTAATTGAAGTGTCGTTGCTCTTCTGTCGTAACAACTGATGCCGCTGCCATTCCCTGCACCGAGCCTTTACTTTGCCTCCGTTCTCGGGCTTCCTCCTCTCGTGCGCCATCTGCTATCTACGCAGGCGTTCGCTTCTCGATTGCGGCACTCGCTCGTAGATTTTCTTGATGTTGATCTCTTCTCGATGTTCTTGTATGATGCTGACTTTTTGAGGCTTTTCCGCTCTTTGCAAATTTCGTTTTCTCGTGATAATATTGCTCGCATTTTATATAAAAAAATATAAACAAAATAAATTAGTCTAAATTCGGTTTTTATAAAATTGTGCGCTCGCCAGCCGCTTGCTGCTTCGGGATGTGAGTCTCGTTCTTTTTTGCCGAGGTTTTTAAATTAATCTAACAAAATTTTGTAACAGATTTTCAATCGTTATAGTCTTAAGATTGTTTGGCAGTTCGTTGAAGGTATAGATGGCCTTTACGTAGCTATTCTTGTTACTTATTCGTCTGCTGCTTTTTGGTAAAATAAATTATGCTTTTATATCTTGTGACAGTATTTGATTTGCTAAAGTTGTCTTTTAATTTATCTTAGTGATTCATAGGCGAAAAGTTGGTCTAAGTTTAACGGTTGTTTATCTTGATAAAATTGTTTTTGTTTACTATTTTTAATATTGGGTTTTGTAAGTTTTGTAGTATTCTAATTCTATTTGTATATGCACCTCTCCATGCAATGATACCATATGATATTATGCTATGGAAAAGTGCATAGTAGAGCATTCTCATATTTTCTGTTGGCATGATTTTTGATAATTTAAAGAATGTAAACATTTGGTATTTAGTTTTGTTATAAATTTTAGAGATGTGTTCATCCCATTTCATGTTACTGTCAAAAATTACTCCTAGATATTTGGTACTATTTACTCTTATTATTTGTTTGCCTTGTATGTTAATGTTCATATTTTTGGGGGTACTGTTATAATTATTACCAAATTATAGGTAGTTTGTTTTGTCTGTATTTAATGATAGTTTGTTTAGTGCCAGCCAGTTTGCATCAAATTTACTTTCAGTGTCTACTATTTCTTCTATTCCTTCAATTATTACTTAATTATCTTTAGGTAAGCTTTTTCTTGCATTTCCGTTGTTGTCGATTAAGGAATTATTTACTTCTCGATTACTAACTGCAATTCTTAACTGTATCGATGTTGATAAGTTAGTTGCATTTCTTACCGTTTGTCTTGCTGGTGTTTGTCTATTGAAATTGCTTCCTACTTTACCGAAGTATCTTTGATAAGTAGGCTGCAATGGATAGTCAGTTGACTCAATGTATTTATTAATTTTGTTTTTTAGTATTTCACATTGTTCACTGTCTATGGCACTATGATTGATGTAGTTTGTTTTATATTTTTTATTGTTATAGTCGCACTGTTTTTCTAGGTTTGTACTGCCATTTTTGTTTCTTTTCTTGATCACTAGTTTAGACACTTTTTTGTTTTTCAGTTTGGCAGGTGTTTGTGTTAGAATTTCGGCATAGTTCTTGTTTTTAATAGTGTAAACACTAGTATTATTGCTGTTTAATTTTTCTTTGGTTAATAATTCGTTTAAGATCTGGTTTTTTTCTTGGACTTCACTAAGTAGCTGTTTCAGCAGGTTGTTCTCAACTTTCAGCGTTTCAAGTTCACTTAGATCTTCGTGCCCTTTATTTTTATTTTGCTGTTCTTCAATTTCCTTAAGTATTTCTTGTTTGATTATTTCTCTGTCAACACTTTTAAGTTGGGCTATAAATTCAGCTGTCTCTTTATCAAGTGCACCATATGGTAGTTTTGTTGTTAAAGCGAGGTTAGGATGGTCTTGGCAAATAACAAAAGAGTTGTTGATGGAATTCCAGCGTTGTATTTTGCCACAAATTCACTCGTATGTTGAAATTCACCACAAACTATGCAAACTACTGCACCAACTTTAATGCAAGGATGGCATTTGTAAAATTTGTTAAGAGGAGCATCGGAAGGCTCCTTGCTATTCGACGCCATGCTGACGAAGCTTTGACTTTGATATAAAAAAATTTCAATTTTGAAATTTTGAATAAAACGCTTTCACGCGTTTCAATCAGGTTCAATCGTGTCGCCACGGTCACAGCGAAGACTGTGTGTTAGTCAGCTTCTGGGGCTCACTTTTTAGTCCTAATGTTTTGCCTCGTGTGTTGGTTGAAGTTAACCATTTTTGTTTATTCCTTGGTGTGTAAACAATCATTTTTGATGAATTATAAAAGTGCATAATCATTTAATGTCGTCAAAGAAGATACTTCAGGATACAGTGCTACTATTTGAAAACAGGTAAATTTTAAAGTTCCATTGTTTCTTCAGGCTGTCAAGCTAAAAAGAACTTTCATTTTTGTTTCAGGTTCTCTTTAATTGTCATTGTATGTAGGCTTTACTTTTTAATGCAGTAATGTATTTAAAATATTATTTTGAAAGTGAAATTTGTAAGTGCCATTACAAATGTGTACTTCATTATCAACGTGTCAGCACTGCCTAATATTGTAAACATTATAATGTTTTGAACATCATGCGCATGGACCACTTCAAAGTTATATTTGTTGAAGAAGAAATGATGTGATAATACTAATTAATAATATAAAAACATAATATATAACTTAAAAGTTGAACTTTTCTGGATGACAATGGAGTGCGAACATCTGTAATCATCTTTAACTTTTTATGCGAACAAGTAATTCTAACAAGTAATTTTAAAGTTTAGTGCTGTGCCAAGTGTTATGTTTTTAAATAAATTCTTTTATCGTGGTTTCCTGTAAAATGTGAAATTTTGGAATTTGGCGTAAGCCAGAGATTGAACCGTTCAACATATTGGGCTCGGATTAGCTTAAATTGTTGGAAACCTTTGCCATTATGGCGTGAAGAGTTATACGTTTTAAACTTATTTAGCTAACTAGTTTTCAAAATTAAAAATTTGTATAAATTTATAAAATTAACATTCTTTAGACAGTTTTTATGTTTTAAAAATTAGTTAGTCAAATAAATTTAAAACATACAACTCTTCACACCATGATGGCATAAATTTACAACAATTTAACCCCAATTAAGTCCAAATCTATTCATTGGTTCAATCTCTGGCTTACGCCAAAGCCAAAATTTAGAATACTGCGTATCTCTATATAAAGTGAGCCTAGGACCTTCTACCACAGCTCATTTTATCACAAATTGTATATGTATTAAGTGTATAATGTTTATTTTTATATAATTTATTTTTTTTTTGTTACAGATGATATACTTAAAAATTTGTTTAGGTGTAAGACCCCCTTAAACAAATATTTCTAATACGATATTACTGATAGAATAAAGTTTTTTGCATTCAATAATTACAGAAATCATTTTAAACAACAAATACGCATAAAAATCTACTGCTTAATATAAAATATAAAAATCCTTAATTGTCTATCTACTAGTCACCCCATACAGTTTTTCTAATGTAATGATTACTATAAGAAATGCATGCACACTACTAGTAAATGCTTAATCAATCATGTTGTACAATGATTCGGATCATGCAATCATTGATTATAATACACTTTTTTAGTTAGTTTGTATACAGTTTTTCTATTGTAATTATTACTATAAGAAATACATGCATTCTACTAGTAAAATTATTTCATGCACTAATATATAACTACTGCGTACGCTAAACAATATTTACATCTTCGTATAATCTTACGAATATTTTTAACAATAATAAGTAAAAGCAAATTGTTGCCTTATTTTTTTCTATGGTTTATTGTACACATTTCTACAAGCTTATCATTATTATAAATCATGCAATTATTTACACATTTTTCCAAAAATGAATTACAATAATTTTTCGTGTATTCACCTTTTCAAATGCAATTATAAGAAATACATGCTCCCTTCTAGTAAATTAATGCATTTAAAAGCAACATTTACTAAAAGGTGTTTATAATATGAAATTTTAAAAATAAATCATATTCTTCTTTTTTCTGGCTATGTATCCATTAATATGCCAATATAGCATGTAATAAAATGTAAATATTAACAATTACTCTTTTTTTTAGTATGTATACTTGGCTTTCTCATAGAGGAAGCTTTGTATAACTAAACAATTTTTTTTTGTGTGTATTGTAAAGATTATAAATTCGTTGTAAAACGCATTGTAACAAAGTTTCTTTTCCTTTTGTTGCGGAACCTTTTAAAGTAAATTAGATTACTCGACGCATCTTTGCGAGAAAAATTACGTCGAAGCAAAATTTCAGTTCATTTACTTTGTAAAACACAAAATTATTTTAAGAATAGATTTAAGCTGTTTTTACTTAAAAGCATATTGATTTCGATTTATTAATTTTTTCCTTCTTTTTCCGCTATTCTTAATTACAGAAAGTTTCAGCAAACGGCCGCTCTCCGACGGCTCAATCGACGGGATACATTTCGACCTATAAAGACTGAGCAAAAATAGAACAATAAATTTTTGCTTATCACGAAACCAACCTTTCGGCATCCCGCTAAAGACTAAAATCGTGATAGTATGTATACGCACGTACGTATATTATTCCTCCGTAATTACTTTCAAACGAACCATCGGATCTTTGGAACAGGACTCAATGTCACATGGTAAATGGCTATCTCTCCCTCTTAATCTTGGCATACCGCCGGGTTCAGCACTGGCTCGCCTGTTGTTTTTCCTGTATATCAACGATATCAATGATGTGTTAGGAAGTGACGTTCAACTTATATTATATACAGATGACCTCCAGATATACAATTGCACCACTATCGAGAATATCACAGAGGAAATTGCGAGGCTTGAGCATGCTGCTAATGCCATTATGGCTTCATTGTATGGGAACATGTTATAAGAGGTCAACTTAGGCTTTTATATAGGTAAAATTAGGAGGCCTACTTGAAGAAGCATGTGCCTAGATGAACAGGCCCGAAAGAGAGCAGCCCGAACAACCCTCTAATATGACCATTGTGGCTGTAGAAACTGTCATAAAACCATCGATGAATCTAAAAGACAAAAAGTTTAATAATATAATAATAAATAAATAATAATAACATAAGAATAATAATAATAATAAATAATATCACATCAAGCACAATTAGTATCCATCGCTGGCTTCAAGAATTTGTTGTTTCAGTACTGTTAGGCTGGAGAGGCTTCTTCGCAGACATCAAGACCTAGGAGAAAGCAAAATAGCATTAGTAAAAATACAGAAAAAGTGAGAACGACGAAGCATCGCTTTTGTATTCGTTTTCATGACTATTAGTACCAACACGCGTCTTAATATATCTAAGGCACGCAAAAGGATAGAAAAAATAAAAATCAGAAGCAAGCTTACAGCTGTACACTCACCTAGTAAAAAGGCAGTATCACACCAACCACCAATACAACAGACATTTCAATAAGAACTCCAACTTATTTATTACAGTCGTTGATTACTTCGCCTTCAACAACCTAGGATGGAGCAAGAACAATCAATAAAAATCACCAACAGGTGAGAGTGTCAAAAACTTAGCTTTGTTAGGCACTCTCACGGAAATATTAGTAATGAAATATGTAAGTTAATAAAATACAGACAATAACAAAGAAGCCTTATAGGTAAGGACTTACCTTAGCTTGATAAGAAGTCGGTTGACTTGAGACATCTGCAGAAGCGTTGCCAAGTAGCTCTTCGTCATTACCTTCTGCGTCTTCTCATTTCATTTCGTTGCGAACAGCAACAAAACAACAGCTATACGTTGAATGGAGACTGAGGAACATAACCTCTCGCAGCGAAGAACGTAACCTCTCGGAGCTGACATGGCGTGACATGGCGCATTCATGTAAAAGTAGTACGATTACTACTTAGAGCACAAAAGACATAGCACTATACTTTTCCCAATCACTGGGACACAATTTACACACTCGCCTATGCGTACCGCGCCAGGAAAAGACGTCGGAGTCGCCGGCTAGGCGCGCGCGTCATGATGAAATTGACAGCTGAAGAGAAGTGCGCGGCAAGATACACAGAACACGAAAAACATGTTTGTGGGCTACGGTACATTATGTCCATTATAATTTGTAGACAGTGCAGGTTCGAATCGCATCACCGAAATTTTTTTTTATATTTAAACCTTTTTTATTTATACATTCTTTAAAATAATAAGCTCTTAGTAATTTAGCACATTATTTTATTGCTATGAAATAAAATTCAAAAAGTTTATAATTATGTAATGTAATCATTAAATGAAATTTGCGAGAATATGGCGTAAAATAATTTTCTCTATAGAGGCAACTTCGGTTTATAAATTTTCTGCAAATAAATTAATTAGCGTGCTGTAGATATCCGGCAATTTTCTTGGTGAAAATAGAGGATTATTCAATTCTACGAATATGAAACTAATTTTAACTTGCACTCATGCATCTTCTGCACTTCTGCCAGAATAACTGGCGCCCGCGAATTACAGCCGCACTTTTCGTTATTTTTTAGGCCCTTTATCAGATTTAATTGATTTTTTCTGTAAGATTTGGCTTGTGCTAATACATAGCTTTAATTTTCTACAGTAAACAAGCTTTAATTCTTTAATATTAACAGAAAATTCATGTAAACATTAGCAATATTCGTTTAAGAAACACGTTGCACCACACTCAAACTTTATTCTGTGTCCTTGGCTCTTTGTCAGATTTAATTAATTTTTGCTTTGAGAATGGATTTCTGCTAACACTCGCATTTAATTTGCCATGTTGAACAAGCTCGTCGTATGTACTACGTGTAAGTATTTTTAGATACGGGACAATTTCCATTTAAAAATACACAGTTACTTAACTGTTTATTTTAGGAAGTTTACATTTTTTGAAGTATTTTGTAGCATTACAAATAAAAGTAATTTTATTGTAATTACTATAGGATATAAACAACTAAAAGTAGATTAAATTAAAAAAATAATACTCGTGTAAGCTGATGAACATAAATCATTTCCGGTAACTTAATTGTAACTTTTTTGAGTCAGGGTTCGAATCTTGTAACCGAAATTTTTTTTTTTTTTTCTTTTTTTACTTTTAAACTCTTTTTTATTTAAACTTATAATCGTAATGCTAATTTATATTTGGGGAAATATGCAATATTTTATTAGGCAATTTTCTTGTTTAAAGAAAAATTATTAACTGTTAAACAAGCACCTACATTTATTTTACTTACATTTATATTGCATAAATTCTTCCTCTGTCGTTCTGGCAGAAAATACAAATGTTCCCAACTCAGGCATGAAATGGCCCTCATTTCACGATAGAAAGTAGCGTAGAAAATCGAGCATTTCAAACGTTTGATAAAAAATTGATTGTCCGAGCAGGGAAAAATGTTATTTTAAATGTTATTTTTCTCCGCTACAGCGGGCTTTTAATACTACTCAGATTTACTTTTCCATATTTGGCAGCCTCTGACAAATTCATCCGTGACAAATTACTACAAAATTTAATTTTCTTAAAATTTTTAATTTTAGAGATACATTTGCCAAGAAATCTTTCGTTTCTTCAATTTTTCGTCAAATTTAACGTTTGAATATGCGATATATTAACAATAGCATTACTAATATTTAATAAATATCATCAAGATTCATTAATCGAAGGTCAAGAGTGCGCGGCGGGCTTCTAGACACACGGTGGCGGAGGAGCGCACGACTTTGCAGTAGCTCCACCGTCGTATGTCCTGAAAGGCTGACCGTCCGGTTTCGACGTTCGTTTAATTTATTTTCATACTGATTTGTTTATATTTGCGATATTATATATATACTATCAATACATATTCCAACAGCTTGTGTGATTTTTGGGTGTACGTTTTCGAAGTTTGATGATGTTTATTGAACATTAGTCATGGAATTGATAATATGTCGCGTATGCAATTTTTAATATAGCATGTTCACATTAATAAAGCACCGGCTTCTTGGATAATGTTCATGTAAAAAGGATTAATATTTAAAGAAAATTGATTTTTTTTTAAATTTTCGAGGAGGAATTTTATTTATGAGTAAATCGCAAATATAAGCCAATCAGATTAGGTGAAATCAGTATGAAAATAAATTAAACGAACGTTGAGCCGTACGGACGGGTGTTCGGGGCATACGGCGGCGGAGCAATTACAAAGTTACGCGCGGTTCCGCCGCGGTATGTGTCTAGACGATTATCTCGCAGTCTTGATCTTTGTTTATTGTAGCTTTGATCGTTTCTACGAAAATTAAGTTCTACAATTATTTATTTATTACGTATGCAGTTGTGATTATAGCACTTTCACGTGAAAATAAAAAAAAATCATTGATAAATATGTCTGTAAAAGGAATTGAAAATAATAAAAAGTCAAATTTTTCCTGAAATTTTTTGTAAAGATCGTCCATTCTTACTTGCAATCAGTTTCGATTACTTGAGGCTTTCAATTACGCAAAACTCGTAAATATAAGTCAATCAGGTATCGTTAAATTATTACAAAAATAGGATAATCGAACGTCAAGTCCAGCCGGCCGGCTTTTCGGGACATACGGCGGCGGAGCAACTGCGAAGTCGCGCCCGGCTCCGCCGCGGTATGGGTCTAGACCATCGCCTCGCAGTCTTAACCTTTGTTTATTGAAGCTTTGATGATATCTATTGAAAATTAGCCCTGCAATTATTTATTTATCACGTATACAGTTGTTATTATAGCACTTTCACGTCAACAGATAAAAGATTTATTGATAAATGTGCCTGTAAAAGGAATAGAAATTTATAAAAAGTCAAATTTTTCTTGAAATTTTTTGTAAAGACCGTCCATTCTTACTTGCAATCAGTTTCGACTATAGAAGCTTTCAATGACCCAAAAATCACGCATATAAGTCAAACAGGTATCGTTAAATCATTACAAAAATACGATAATCGAACGTCAAGCCCGTCCGGCCGACTTTTCGGGACACACAGCGGCGGAGCAACTGCGAAGTCGCGCGCGGCTCCGCCGCCCTATATATTTAGAAACTCGAGGCGTTGGCTTGATCTTCGCTTTTGAATCTTGATAATTTTTATTAAACATTAGTAATACAATTTTTAATACATCGTGTATAAAAATGCCCTTCATAAAAGGAAAATAATGAACTGGTGCCTTAGCTCACACGCCCGAGTAGAAACATTTTCAGGTAGTCTGATCAGATGTAAGGCCCTTATAAGGTTACCTTATATGGGCCTTACGTGGAAAAGTCACGCGGTGCTTTGCAGGGACTTATTTTCATTAACAGTAGGCACTTCTTATTTTAGTTTTATTTTTATAATTTTTATCTAACAGGCCATGGAGAAATATATTTAAAGAGAATTGCAAGATAGCTAGAAATCTAGCTGACGGCACCTGGATATCTGACCAAGATTTCCAGCAAAATCAACTCTCGTTAACAAATCCAGCAAAAATCCACTTAGATTTCCAGGTCAGACATCCAATGGAAATCTGGATAAATCTTACAGAAATCCGCTCAAATAAATATGGAATTTATACGGATTTTACCTGGATTTTGCTTGGATTTCTGACCTGGAATTCCAGATCACTTTTTCAATAGGGTTGACATTTTTTTCATTACAACTGAATTATTTCAGTCATTTTTTATACTGACTTTTATAAGTTTTTTTTATTTATTTATTTTTTGGCTTATTTGGGCTTATTTTGACTTTCCTTTCATTACTAATGGATTATTTCAGTCATTTTTTGTACTGACTTATTAGTTTTATTTTATTTTATTTTTATTTTTTTTTAGCTTATTTTGGCTTATTTGGACTTTTTACTGCTATTTATTGCAGTTGACTGATTTTGGAAATTTTCCCTATATTTTATTAACTCAATTGTCCAAATTCCTATAATATAATAATAAGCGAAAAAAATTTTTTTTTAAATATAAAATGCTATAAAATACCAAAAAAAGCTAAAATAAGTTATTCGTTTTTCCATCAGGATTTACTTCATTTAAATGAACACTTACTTAAGGAGTTTCTAGCCTTTCATACGGGAATCGAGGAAAGCGGGGTCCCCTCTCTTCCCACGAGCGGCGCCTCGTTCACCGCGCGCCCCCTCCGCAGCCAACGAACTCGACATTTTGTTTACGTTGTCCCTTAGTTCTTTGTCAAATTCCTAGTAAGCGATTCACAGCCGGGCACATTTTGATTCCTTGATTGTTTTTCTATAAAACTATCTCTTTTTTAACTTAATGTCTGCTTTTTTCATCGCGAATTCTTAACCTCCTTAGTCAAAATATTTCGTAGCCCATAAGAACCTGTGAATTTCACGTAAAGTTAGTGCTGTTTTTCTCAATAGAAACCCTGGTGAAAAATATTTAAAAAAATTATACGTCTTATTTATGATATTTTGAAATTATATTTATCGATTTTACGCTAATTTCTGCATCTTCATAAAAGGCTAGAACCTCCTTGAGCACGATTGTTAATGTCAAAGGCCTAAGTATTTGGTTCAAAAAAATGATTTATTTAGTTTTAATAAATATTTACTTCATTTAAATGAATACTTGTTTAATTATGATTGCTAATGTTAAAGGCCAAAGTATTTGGTTCAAAGAAATAATTTGTTTCTTTTTAGTCAATACTGACCTAATTCAAATAAACATTTATTTAAGCATGATCTAACCAATGTTAAAATCCTAGGTATTTGATTAAAAAAAATTATTTGTTTAATTTTAAATAATATTTACTTATTTTCAGTAAATAATTTATTTACACGTCATTTCTAAAGTCACGGAGTCCAAATTATTTGATTCTAAGTACTGACTTATTAGATTTTAAATAACATTTATTTCATTTTAATAAGTATTGATTAAAATAATTATTTTTGCATCATTTAATGAATATTTTTTTGTTTAAAAAATATATTTACTTGAATTAAAAGATCCTTTATTTCGTTTAAATCAATGGATTATTAATAAATTCATGTATTTGAATTGATTACATTTTTTTTCAGTGTATTTATTTTTAATTAAAGTTTTTTCAAACTTCCGCACAGTTGCGAGGGTTAAATTTTTGTTTAAAATGCACGATTTTGTATGCTTTTTCGAATGACACAAGTTTCATGCATTTGCAAACCCATAGACAGTGGGCATACTCCTTTACATAAAAATTTTGTTATTAGAATATTTCAAGTCGTAAAAAACAACATTTTTGAAAATTAATACGCAAAACACGATTTCACGCAAGCTTGATGTCATGAACTGACCCTAAGTCATGAATGATAAACTAAAGTAGATGGGAATCTCGATGGACTTCCGCGAATGCGCCCTAACCTAAGATTTACATTACTTTATTTTGTTAATAATAAATAGTGGGTCGGAAATTTAAACATTATAAATAATCATCGTGTCTGGGGATGACACCCTTGCTCCCTTTGGATTGATAAAGAATGAATAAACCTTCGTATTTCGATTAGGCAATATTATGATTGAATCTTTTGTTTAAACAATTTAAATAGCAAAATTGATGTAGTCTATCTGGACTCCGGTCAGGAGTCATCATTTTTATAATAATTAATTAGTAAAATACGAAACAATCCATAAATCAAGTCAATTCCCAAACCGTATTTAAAACGTTTTGTTAATAATTAATAAAGTACGAACAATTAAAAGTAATAAATAATGTAATTTAATATCTTTAATCTCCTAGAACCGAGTAATTATAAATTCGATAATAATTGAATCGTTTTAGATGGAATTTCAGCAATTTGTTTAAATACACAATTAAACAAATTAGAATCAATCAGCAATTCGATCGGATTTTCGCTTTAATTAAATAAATTAAGAATCAGAGTCATAATTTAATCAATAATAAAATTAATTTAATCTTTTATTTAATCAACTAATTGTTTAAACAATTAGCAACATTTCCATTCGCGTCTAATTTAATTTTACCAAATCGATTAACATATTTAATTAACAAAATTAATAATTTATGCACGAACATCCTAATAAACAAATTTCGCAATAAATTAAATAAATAAATAATGGCCGGAAAATCGGGAAAATCGCTGAAAACTCGCTCGGGGAAAGGTTAAGAATTTTCCAAAAGGAACCAGGAGTTTTCAACCATCCAGTCAAGAATTATTAATCATTTTCATCCAGTTCAGGGCCATCGCTGCGTGCCTACGTGCCGAATTGCCGACCATTCAACGGCTAAATCCTTCTTGGAAGATCAAAGAAAAACAATTCCTGGAAGGCGAAACCGAAGAAGCGTAAATAAGGTTACCCAGAGGGCATCAAGGGTGACCAAACAATGATCGGAGGGTGCCACCTCCGCCTAGCAACAGCTGTTGCCACCTGATGAAGGCCCTCGGAGGGCGCCACTGGCGCTTGACAACAAGGGTCTGACACCGGCCCAGACCGCCGAGCGGCGCTCGCAATTGCCCCTTTCACCACCCAAAGGCCAGATTAGGTTAGGCGCGTGAAAAATTTCAAGAAAAATGAATTTTCTCCAGTAATAATCTTCAGACTGAAGCTCAGTTTTAGTTGAAATATTTTGGTTTACTATTTTTAAGTTAAAAAATTTTGAGAAAATTCATGAAATTTGTTAAAATTAATCCATTTTTTCAGTTTTTCTGAATTGAAAAATAATAAACCAAAATATTTTAACTAAAAAACAGCTTCAGTCTGGAACGACATCAAAAACAAAGATTTTAAGCCCTGTTAGATGAAAATTCATCTATCGGTTCATTCTGGAGTTTACGCCAAAGCAAAAAATTTAAAATAGTTATATCTCTGGGATCAAATGGGCCTACAGAAGACAGTATGGGCCCATTTGATCACAAGAAGCTATATTTTTAATATATATTTTTTTGAAAACTCTTAATACTAAGGATTTTTTGTTTCAGGTATTTTTTCAAAGGCAAATGATGGGTATAAGACCCTCTTTATATAGTTTTTCATACTCTAATTTAATTATCCATAACTTTTGAAGCAATAGAAATTTTTTAACGTACAGCACCTTAAATTATAGAACTTTTCCTCTATTTTTTTTTGCTTTTTGGTGGAATTTTTAAGTTTAATAGGAGGTGAATTATAGTCAAATAACGAAATACGAAGTTTTAAAGAAAAATAACTTTATTTACCTCTTGTGCCGAAAATTTTGAGCGTTAGACCCGTGCACTCTCCTAGTAAGATAGAGCTATTAAAAAAATTGAAAAAAATAAATAAAACCTTAATATCTTTTGAATTAATAGGTTTCATAAGCAGAAAACTATATAGCTCTGAACATTCAAAAGATCTATCTATTTCCACAATTACAATTAAATTAAAGCATGAATTTTTACTTCGGTAATCGTAGGACGTAGAAAACTCATTTTTTCAGTTTCCAGTTTTTTACTCAAAAACTAATTGACAACTGGCTTCAAATTTTTACAGATTATAGTTATATACATTGTTAATTACCAAAATTTTTTTCAGAGCAATTGATAATTTAATTTAAGAGTTATAATTTAAAAAAAAAACACATTTTTGTTAAAAACAAAAGAACCATAAGAGCTAAAGTAATTTTTTTCTCTGAAATCATAGGTATTTTTATGCTCTTTAAAATGCTTTTTGTTCAATTGAAATATCTCAATTCTATCATTAAAAAAAAATTAATTATATTTTTCAAAAATCGAAAATTGACGATAAAACAAAAACTAATCAATAAAAGTACTTAAAATTTTCAAGCCGGCTCATAAAAATTAAATGAAACTTGTATGCGAAATTTGAAGCGAATCCACGGGGTCATTTAAAAGTAGTGAAGAGTACGAACATACATACATAGATATGTTCGGAAATTTTTTAAATACTACTTGATTGGACTCTCCAAACCTAAATATGTTCTTCTACGTCAAAATATGAAAAACGAAAAATGTCGCTGTTCCAAATCTTTCTCTATGAGAAAGCAAATAAATAAAATGTATTTTTATAATTGTAATTTATAATTGGAACGCTTATTTTGACCATTATTGTACATTAAATAATATAATTATAGCATTATTTTTTGGGTGTTGGGCGGGAGGTCTTTTGGCGCAGGCACAAGCATTCCATTTTTCAATAGGCAGAATGCTTTGCCTTTTTCGATTTCTTCCTCGGCATCGCGTCCTTGCAGGATTAGCGGATTAGAAGTGTAACTGGCGTCATCACTTTAGCCCACACGGAATCCAGCAATTGGCATTTCCACCAAGGTTCATTGACCTTGTTTCAGCGACTACGAAAGCTTTTCTATGTTTATCATCGTCACATTCCATCTGGCTGGGCCATTTTTTTGAGCCACCCTGATCGGTCCGACATGATGATTGCAGAACGTATTGATGATCGCTGCACCCGCCACTCTCGCACTTTTGCGGCAAAATACTCCGTCGCAAAAAGTATGTACAGAATGGTTTTCCTGTAAACGTATCTCCTGAAGGTTGAAGTGAGAACGGTGTTTAATACCACGATCAATCCGGACACCATATTCGTGTCTTTCCCTGAAGTCTGGCTAGGATCCCCCCACTAGTGGGCTTAGGAATTAAAATCTCGAGCGATCATCAGATCCTCTTCGAAGTCTTTAAACGCATCTTCGAGAGCGTTCAGTTGGAGTGAAATAACATCTGATATCTGTCTTCGTCTCGATACTGTTCGCGGACAAGAAAAATGACGGCATCATTCTCGAGACAGATTTGCGTGAGTAGGTCGTGAACCATTCTGCTCAGATTACCTGCCCTGCAGGTTCATTGCGCTTTGCTTTGACTAGGGCTTTCTTAAAAACTACTAATGTCCCTGAGCTACTAATTGTTTTAAGTCCTTGATCAAATAATACGTAATACCAATAGTTGATTTAATATTAATTCATAATTTCTTCAATAGGCAATATAATTTAGTTATTCTAATGAAATTTAGGTTCTTTCTCTCGGAGCCGATGTCCTTCCAGAATATAAACTTCAATCACCTAGAATTCATAAATGGACCATCTTGCATTATTCACCATTTAAAGCCGTCTGGGATTGGGTGATTCTTATCTTAGTAATGTATACAGCCATTTTTACACCTTACGTTGCGGCGTTTTTACTTCCGGAACCTGACCACCATCGGAAAAAAACTAATACCAATACGTATAGTGAAGATCCTATGGTTATAATTGATCTCATAGGTAAGAATTTAAGTAACTTATTTTATTTTTTCAGATTATACAATTAGAAAAATTATTTTCATAATAGAACATTTCGATAAAACTTTTCCAATTTTTACAGGGTATTCCGAAAGTCTTTGACACGGAAGTGGGAGTTAGAAATTTAAATTCTGAGTTAAAAAATCTAATACCATTTTTGTATACGCTTCATAGTATTTGATTAAATGTTAATTAAAGGTAAAACCAATTAACATGTGACTTTAGGCGGGGCTTTTTCGCTAAGCAAGTCCAGATAGGAGGACAAGCGCGATCGTAAATAAAGATAGCTTCAAAAATTTAAAGGACTCTGCGCTCGCAAATTACGGAAGAGAGAGAGAGAGAGAGAGAGAGAGAGAGAGGGAGAGAGAGAAAGGAGCGGAGAGGCAACCGAAAACCAGTCAAGAGGGGAGAAGAATAAATTGACCGCGCGATTGTAATCCACGGCCATAGGCATACCGGCTCACAAATAAAGCAGGCACAAAAGAAAATATAAAGGTCATTTCCTGAAACGACACCTATATATCTATATTTTTTTGAGGTCGCTGAATCCGAATCCGGGGCTCGTTTGACCCCATCAGCTCAAAATCAACGTCAGTTCAAGGTCAAGCCGGGAAAAAAATTTCAAAACGATCGAAGATATCACTCTTTTGTTTTTGTGATCACCGAATCCGAATCCGATGCTTGCTTTACCCTGTCAGGTAAAGATGGTCCATTCAAGGTCAAATCTGTACCTACTTCCAGGGTACCTCCACGTAGTGACGGTGGGCAACGGTTATATTTTCTTGTTTTTTTTTTTTTTTTTGCGAAAAAATACCTGGGTGAAGTTTAAGCCGTCATAGCAGGCACAGACATGTGTGTCAATTCAGGGATTCAGAAACCAAGCATCGGCGGTTGGTCCGGGTGAGCAAGCGGACCCACAATCGTCGTCATCGAGACACCGCAGCTCTACATTGGTGGGAAACGTTATCGAATTGTAGGTCGATTTTAAAGATTTAGGCGTTTAAAGTTTAAGGATTCAGGGTTTAAGGGTTCAGAGTTCAAGGGTTCAGCGTTTAAGGCTTCAGAGTTTAAGGGTTAACGGTTCATAGGTTTACGGTTCAAGGTGTTTAAGGATTAGTTTAGGGTTTCAGTTTTAGGTTTTAGTATTTGCTGTTCCGCATCCCTGCATCAACACATATCTCTGTGCCTGCCATGCCGGCTTGAACGCCTTCACCGAGGGATTTTGCCTGCCCTTAGAGTACCTCCATGCGCCGTTACCCTGTGGAGGTACGTTGGGGACTGACACAGATTTGACCTTAAACTGAGCTTGATTTTGACTTGATGAGGTCAAACGAGCACCAGATTTGGATTCAGTGACCCCAAAAACATAAAAGAGTGACGTTTTCAATCATTTCGAAATTTTTTTCCCGATTTGACCTTGAACTGGCCTTGATTTTGACCTGACAGAGTCCAATGGGCACCTGATTCCGTTAGAGCCTATTAGGTCAAAATCAAGGTCAATTCAAGGTCAAATTTGTGTCTGTTCCCAAGATATCTCCACATGATAACGCGCGTGGAGGTACCCTGGAGGCAGGCAAAATCCCTGGGTGCAGGCGTTCACGTCGGCATGGCAGGCACAGATATGTGTGTTAATGCAGGGATTCGAAACCCCAAACCCTAAAACCTACAACTGAAACCCTAAACTAACCCTTAAACCCTAAGCCGTTGAACTCTAAACCCTTAAACCTTAAACCCTTGAAATCTAAACCTTTAAACCTTGAACCCTTAAGGGTAGAGTACAGTTAAAAATCACCAAAAAACTCTTTTTTTTTATTTGAGAAATGTATTCTAGAAGTATCAAAGAATGTGTAAAAGCATTCATTAGAGCCAAAATAAAAATATTTCAATGCTTAATTTTTCAATAAAACAAAATTAATGAAATTTCATAAAAGTGAATAACGCTTTATTTTTTTAATTTTATGATTCAGAATACGAAATATACTACGAAATACATAGAATGAGATGTCTATGACGCGTCAGGATAGTCAGGGTTCGACAATGAGAATGCACCCTAATGTTATGGCACATGTCATAGACTTATAGAGATAGACTGCGTCTCCTGCCTAAAGCGCTGAGGACAGGATAAAAGAGAGAGGGCAATAGCTGG